>VMBQ01005052.1:0-51361 GCA_007657795.1 Dreissena rostriformis | reverse complement strand
TTGTCTATATCTATTATCTATATATATATTATCTATTATCTAATATGTCTAATACATTGATTCTGGTTTTGCGAACAGGGTGAAAAACAGCGGTCAGCGGATCAATAAAATGAAAATGTTTTGTCAATTTATTATTATAATGGTAACGGACATGTTATATTTAAATGTTTTTCAGCAAATGCTGTATACTTCCATGGTTTTATCAGACACATTGCGTCATTTTGTATATCGCTGTCAGACTTCTGTTTATATCTTCGGCCATTTTGTAGCATACAACGTCATCATGTGTTGATGACGTCATTTACAGTTTTCAGATGAAAGCACTTGTATGGTGTACAATATTGGCCATCATTTTCATTTCAATTTTCTAACGCGTTCGTTCTTATTACTCGCGCCGCAGTACGAAAATTACGAAACAAAGTGAATACAGTAACCATGCGTTTTCTTTGTGTTAAAACAGACAATTGCCTTCCAAAATTGATATTGTGACCTTCAATTTGATTTTGAACTTGACCTTGACCTAAAAATATGACAATTAAAAATGATAAAATGTGTTGATCTTATGTCAATTAGTTACAGGAGTATTTATGTTTCTATTCTCAATCATAGTTTTCGAGGAGTCAAATTTACGACTTTTCCTCTTTTTCTACATAGTTGATGGCGGCCATCTTGGAAGCCATTCTGGCTGTTACTTTGGTTACCAGATATTTCTTTACTTCCAGCAGAGAAACAAGTTTAACTTGTACTCTACTACCGTAAAGAAGATTATATCAGAATGCACCATATACTCTTGCAAACGTAACTTCTTTGTGGTAAAATTGGTAATTTTCTTCAAAATTTGACCTATGACCTTTAATATGACCTTGACCTTGACCTCAAATATGTCAAAGGCAGGTAATAAATTTTGGCTAATCTAATGCCAATAAGTTACAAAAGTATGTATAATACTTTTACCAATCATACCTGTCACAAAGTGATAATTCTGATTTTACCCCTGATCTTAACTTACGGCGGCCATCTTGGACGCCATCTTTGATTCTGAGGTTTCCCGGATGGGAATTTTCGGGAACTTTGTGAATTCAGAATCTACAAACTATAACCTTTCAGAAAATGTAAGTTTTAAATCTGTTCTAATTTTGTCCGGGTTGATATTGATTTTAGGTTCCACAGCCTGTACTATATATGTTTCTGTACATTTGTGGATGAATAAATCTTCGCTGAATCGAACTACATTGCCCGATTTTTAAAATAACGAGAAATATGTTGAAAAGGCATAGACCTACTCACCATGTAGACTTAACCGTGAAATTTCAAAACATCCGGTCCTTAGCGCCACCTCGGAAGTAGAATTGGCTCATTTATAAATGCATCGCAAAAAAGAGGTGGCGCCCATGATTACCGGCCGTGCGTTAGGAGTGTTTTCTCTTCAATTTTAATTTTACAGTCATATTTTTATGAAAACATATTCGTCGTTATTATTATCAGCTAACATAAAAACAAGATCGCCATAATAGAAGTCATCATATCTTCTGAATATTAATGCATTGCAGGTTACAGAATGGGTAACGGTGAAAGTAGAGAATCGAAAGGCGTTAATCAGGGATGCGCGGGATGCAAAGTAAGGCTTCCGCCTGCCAATCCATATTATGATTTCGTCCAAGCGATGGCGGGAACCGGTGTTAGGACATTTTGCTTTTGGACACCAACAGTCAATCCAGTCGTTTTTACAACGTCATTCAACGTAGGTATTGATAGCAAAGGAGCTTTTAACGCAGGCCTAGGACAATCCGTCCAGGTCACACAAGGGACGAAGTTATTTAAATACTTCAGGAATGAAAACGACGAGTCATATTGGTGTTCCAAGTGTTTTGCTATTAACCAACGTTATCGTGCTCGGTCAGTTTTCTTTGAGTTAATGGGCACAGGAGAAATCGTCACACCAGACATGGCACTGGTTAAGATTCTTGAGTAAGGTCAATCAAGATTTCGTCTAAGAAGAAATATGGGACACACACCTTTGAATAAATTTGGAAGCATCGAAAAGCTGTTCTGACTCATATAATCAATACTGTGTATATATTTTTTGTTCATGCTTTATCCTCAATTCCTTGAAATCTATAACATGAATGTGCGTGGTTCAATAACAAACGTCAACTTGCTCGGTCATTTTTCTGAGTTAATGGGCAAAGGAGAAATAGTCACGCCAGACATGGCACTGGTGAAGATTCACACGTTTGAACACATTTGGAAGTATCGAAAAGCTGTTCTGAATCATATAATCAAGACTGTGTATATACTGGTTGTTCATTCTTCTATCCTAAATTCCTGGAAATCTATAACATGAATGTTTGTGTTCAATAAGGACATTTTAGATTTATCGTTGATCATCGGTGAATCAAAACAAGTATGGTTATAATGCTTAGTCAGACGTTGAAATGGAAAAGAAGTAATTCATTTGCCGATAAACATCAAATATTAAAGCAAAAATTATTTCGATACGTGTATTAGGAACTTATTGTGTTACAGTTTTTGTTAATAATGTTAACGTTGTCAATTGTTTTCTTGGGTTTTGCTTTATGTGATGTATAGCTTAGACTGTTCGCCTCTACTGAATCTAACTTTTTTTATGCTAATTGTATTGTTAATGAGTTTGCTTTGCTTAGTTTCCTACGTTTCACTTCACTTTACTTGTATCGGTCTATGTACTTAATAAACAGGAACTGATTCACGTTGTTTTTGTTTATATATGGCCTTTTTATTTATATTTGAACGACAGTGTCGTTACAGTCATCTTTGATTGAAATGATATCATGTGTCTTGGGGTTTTGTTGCATGTCCTTTTCTTGAAATGTTAATGGTTGAAAAATAAAACAACACGAACATCATACGGACATGGTAAATGAAAAAGAAAAATACATCTTTATGTGCCAGGGAAAGAGTGGGTGTACCCCAAACGTAGGGAATCACAGTTCTCAATTGATTATAACTATTACACGGTCCAATATAGCTGCTGGAATTAATACAAAAACATTCTTGCAATTTCAAGTCTTCTTTTTTTGCATTATAACTGTTTCCTTGTAACACTGACCAGAAATGACGCTATAACCTCCTTAAATTACGTAAAGAACTCGTAAAAATCAGTATGTATATGCACTGGTACATGTATTAATGTTTCATCACACGCATTAAGATAGGTACTGTTTGATTAGTTAATGACATTTTTAGATTGTTTTAATACATGTTTTAACTTCACTCCGCTTGTTAATTCAAGAGGTCGTGTAGTAATACGAAGCAGAAAGATAATTTCAATCATATATAACTGGCAGCTTAAAAAATTTAAATACCGACTCACAAATAATTAAATACCGACTCACAAATACACTATAGATCCGGCGTGTTTATGCTTTACTCAATAATGATGTCGACAAACTGTAAGCTCTACTTACTACTCAGTTAAATGTTAAAACACATCACATTATTTGTAAAAAGAATAGCGAAGTAATTTTGCAAATTGTCAACTCTACCAACTGCGATTTAAATGTTAAAACAAAGAACAAAATGCCTAGATTCATTGCCAATCGATGTTTGATAGTGTTTTTATACACAGTTTTGGTTCAAACGTGTTCTCTGCACGTCAAGGTTCATAAATTATATAGATGAACGTATACTCAGCTGATGTGATAAACTGATAAATATAAGCCTTTGTCAACACTATGTTACTTCCCTAGCGTATTAACGAGTCATGTCCCCAGTTCACTTCCGGTGACTTTGATGTGTGATACGATGCGCTAAGTCCCTCTGCGCTTTCAACGACGTCTTTTAACGAGGACTCCCATCTGTTGCTCATCCGATTGCGAAATAAAAAGGCCGAAATAGAAAAGGAGTTATGAATTTTAAAATTATATAAAAAAGTCTTACTTTTTAGCATATAATAATATTGAGGTCAAATATATATTCTGGAATTGTGTGTGCGTGCGTGTGTGTGTATGTGTGCGTGTGTGTGTGTGTGTCTGTGTGTGTGTGTGTGTGTGTGTGTGTGTGCGTGCGTGCGTGTGTGAAACCTTACACACTGGGAACGCGTACCAAACGGAGAATTCCCTGGTTGGTTTTAGCGGAATTTCTCTTAATAATAACACTACATTACCAGTCTGTCAACTCTGATTAAAAATCCGAGCCCTTCCCCGATTGGCTGATTGACAACTTGTACAAAATACAGTTCCCTGGCTGCTTTTTCAAAAGTGATATTTTTTTTATATAAACCTTTACTAAAAAGCATATATTGATTGAATTGACAAACATCAATATAAGTTTAGTTAATTTATCATGATACTATACTTTAAAACACGAACATAATATGTATTACTTTAATCATTAGGACATTTTTGCATTATGTTCAATGAAGAAGTTGACACTGCGTAAGAAGAAGGTGAATTTACGTTTTCTCTGTATACGATTAAATGCATACAGACGAGAAACCATTAAACAAAACAGAATACATTAAATATATTAACTTTAATTTTGGTAATACGGAAAGAATCAGTCCAGAAAAGATCGGTCATAATATTCAAATTTAAAAATAAAATAGTTATTTAATTTAAATTAATTTGATGATGAAGTAATAACGCATCTATGATAAGTCTAGTTTTGAATTTCTTCATAATTCATCCGAGTGTGTCACTCTTTCAACCTCCGTATTGAATACCACCTAATTTTAGGGTCTGTGTTATCAATATGGGTAACATTTCCTCTGCGTACTGAAACGCGAAGAGTGTCGCTAACGGCGTTCTGCTTATATCTTTAACTCATAGGCGTAAACAATTCTTTCTGAACGCCTTAAAATTGAGTACCAAAGCGTATATCATTTTACAACTGTTGATTAACTTAATTGATAATTACTGTTTGTAAGGAATTGGTGATAGAGAATTAAATTATACAATCAAAATATAGTTAGGATGTATGTATTATGCATAAACCGTCTCAATATAAAAATACGGGGACTTAGTACATTTTTCCCATTTAATAACAGGATAGATCAATGACCATGAGTTATGTCAACTTAAATGGTTTGAAAACTATATATGTGTTATAATGAAAGAACACAATCTGTTAAAACGTATGGTAACAAACTTAATCGTTAGACGCTTATGGCATAAAATAACTTTTTTTAATATAGTTGTTGTATCCGCGATATTGGAAAAATAATTTGTTTGTTGCAATCATGTCATGGTTAAAATGCTGGATTGTATTCTAATTTGTATGAAACTTCGTGAATATGCAATTTTAATATAATTATGCTTTTGTCAAAGGGGCATCGTAATTATTTGTGTTTAAAATTATATCATAAATTGTTGTATCGCAACCAGGTATTAAGTAACGCAATTTTAACATAAAGCCTTGAGCTTGTTTGCATTATTTAAATCTGATAAGGGAATGACACGTTATTTTAAAACGACTTGTAATGTCCTTCACACTAGGATGTGTCTGCTTAAAAAAGTAAATTATACATAATTTTAGTTTACTTTTATTAATTCCGGAAGACTACTGCTGCAGATCGGTTCAGGTCGAGGCTTCATTTTGCTTCGTTTTTCGGCCCAGGGCAATGCAGCCTTTGTTTTTATTGCTAAGGTCGAAACTTTTTCAACGCATAATGCCTAGTTATAAATTAATTTGTTAATACTGTACGTACATCATGTCTTTTAGCTATGACATTTCATTGACCATATTGTATGGTAAGCCCAGGTAAAGGCTACCTTGCTGCTGACTCAAACCTGATCTGTAAATCATGTAGATAGACTCACATACAAACAATCAGGTAAATATCTGCAAACGGTTAGCAAAAAAGTCCGGAAAACTGTTATTGTAGATAAACATTTGTAAGTTCAAGGCCCCTAACTTCGACACAATTCAATGGACCGGAACGAAACTCGAACTTGATATGTAACTTATACAGATAGACTCACATACCAAAATATGAGGCAAATATCTAAAAGCGGTTTGGAACAAAACTCCGGAAAAGTATTATTTAAAAGTAAATTCCTAAGTCTAAGGCCAGTAACTTCGTCAAAAATCAATGGACCGGAACGAAACTCGAATTTGATCTGTAACTCATGCAGGTGACTCACATACCAAACATCATGTAAATATATAAAAGCGTTATGGACTAACACTCCGGAAATGGACTGCCGCACGTACGGACTGACGGAACAGACGGAGATACGGACGGACAATCCGATTGCTATATGTCAACTTACCGTTGGCATAAAAAACATGATGTACATGTTGACAAGTTAATATTTCACTAAGTGTTACTCGCACGAAAATTGTCGACATATGCAATAAACACCAAGAATACCTTGCCTTGAGCCGACAAACGAGGCAACATTAAGTCTCGGTATTGGCCGATCAGCAGCAAGGAAGCCTAGTCCTGGGCTAACCATACAATAATATGATTGATATATGGAAATAAAAACATAATGTACACATTAACAAATTAATATTTCACTAAGTGTTATGCGTTTGAAAAGTTTCGACTGATGGTATACAAGTCCAGGCTGCCTTACCCTAGGCCGACCAACAAGGTCAGCAACAAGGAAATCTTGCCCTAAGCAACCATACACTATGGTAATGGAAATGTAATAGAGAAAAAGACAAGATGTTCATGTTAAACAGGTCAGTATGTTACCAAGTGTAATGCGATCGAAATGTTTCGATCTTTGAAATAAAAACTAAAGTTGCTCTGCCTTGGGCCTCCAACGAGGCAGAAGTATGCCTCGACCTGTGCCTGTAAGCAGCAAGGCAGCCTTTATCTTGACTACGCATACTATATAGCAATTGAAATGTAAGGAAAAAATGCTTGATGTATATGTTAACAACTTAATACATCACACAATATAAGCGATTCGCGTTCAAAATGTTTGGACTGATGGAATTATAACCAAGGCTGCATTCCCTTGGCCGACCAACGAGGCAAAAATAATCCTTGGCCTTGGCCGTTCAGCAGCAAGGTATCCTCGACCTTGTCTAACCATACCATATGGTAATTAAAATGAAAGAGAGTAAAAGTAATCATGTATATTTTAACAAATTTGTATTTCACTTAGCGTTTTGCGTTCAAACACTTTCGACCTATGCACACAGAAACCTTGCCCTGGGCCGACAAAAGAGGCGAAATTAAGCCTCGGTCTGGGCCGGTCAGCAGCAAGGCAGCCTTGTCTTGGGCTAACCAAACAATATATTTCTTTTCATGTGCAAAATTTTATTTTTTAATATATAGTATAACATACATACATGTTTTATATGTAGAAGTTCATTTACATGTACTTGAAGGGAGTATATAAACATAGTTGTAATCAAAACATTCATATACAACACATATTTCAAAAGCAAAGCATTTCAAAGAAGCTTTACATATTTTCTAAATGTAATTTTACTTGAAAGTATGTATATATTCTTTTTATATAATATTGATCATATATATAAAAGATAGCTAGAGTGCTGAATTGCACTATGTATAATTCTCTGATAGTGCAGATTTAACAAAAATCAGATTTGATAAAAAAAAATCAACACATAATATTTGAAAAAAATACGTATAAACTATGAAAACATAAACACAATGGTGTGATGCAATCACAGATGAACAAAACAACAACAAATATTGAAATATGCAAAACATCTAAGGTTGTCAATGTAATGCTTGTGATTTTGTGTTGAAAACAATATATTTAGAAAATAGAAAAAGAAAACAAAGACAGTTAACAGTGTTTGTATATATATACGAACAAGGATGTATAAAGTATACTAGCAGATGGAAAAGGCAAAGAGAAAAAAATAATAGGTGCATACAATTATATAGATTTTTTTCAATGTATATAGACAAACAATGATGTATAAGTTGTAATAATAGATGAAATTACAACAATCTTCAAGTTTAAATTCTAAGTTTCTGATAAAATGGCATTAAAAAGTTCCAATTCACTATCCAAGGATTCTAAATTATTTTTTTAAATTGAATTTTTTCTCAAATTATCATTTTCTTGTCTTATTAATGAAAGGAAAAAAATGTCCTGGTAACATTTCATCAATAATTGCTTAAGATATCTGACATTCCCAGAATTAGTGCTCTAACGTTTCATCACTCTGTTTACAAAAAGAACATGATGGATCATCAGTAATTGTCATTTTGTTCAAGAGACTATTCGTTCCAAGTACTCTGTGATTTATTCTGTATTGGAACCAATGAACTTTTACATCATTGGTTATAAAAAGGATAGCTCAAAAATGCAATTCCATTCTTTTTTCACAAATGGCGGCATTAAGTTTAGTAATCCATTTTGCTTTTACTGATGGTTGTTCATTTTTTGTATTTATAATGGTGTATAGTCTTTTCGCTCCAGGTTCCTTTTTTCAGAATAAGTTGTAATAAAGAGGGAAAAAAGGGTTTCATAATGTGTTGGGCGGGACAAGATCTACAATATTTTTTCATAATCTGATCTTTTGCTCTTTTCACCCCTGTATAATGAATGAAATGTATGTTCAAATTGTATTTAGTTTATCTACATTTAAATAAATCCCCTATACAATGACTTAACGAAAACACTTTTATTTCCTATCAATTTATTTGGATTATAGAAAAGTGGATAATAAAAGAATTCTTCTGTGTTTAATTCTAATTTACTACGGTAAAGTGAGAAGCTTTTTAAAACATCTACCCAAAAAGGGTTGGAAATTCTATTAGATATATTTAAAACGTACGATAACTGCAATTCAAGAATTTAAAAGTATCAAAATACAGTTGTGTGATATCTACCCGATTTCCCCTTAAGGATTGAATTTTTTGTAACCAGGCAAGTTTCAATGCTGGAATATATGCATCCAAATTGATCATTGTTAAACCTCCTTCATTATGTTCCTTAACTATTGTTGTAAACTTTATTTTACTACGCCCGTTCAAATAAAACTGAGAATAGAAGATTTTATTGAATTTAAAATGGTATTGGGTGGGTTGGGCAGTGATATGAACAGGTGATTGAATAATGACACAATTAGTGTTTTTAAAATAAAAAAATGTCCAATTCGTGTTAAAATTCTTCTTGTCCAATTTTTCAGACTGTTTCCCATTTTAACAATTTTTTCAGCGTAATTTATTTTTAACGTTTTTGACAGGTCAACATGGAAATGTATTCCAAGCATGTTAAAGCTTTGTTGCATCCACTTTAATTTCCATTTTGTGTTTATGGTACAGGAACTTTATTTATGCTTGCCAATCCATACAACATTTTTTTTATCAAAATTTATATTAAGACCTGAAATATAAGCAAAATTGTGTATAACAGTAAGCGTTTCATTCAGGGATCGTTCAGTACCGTCTCATAAAATAGTAGTATCGTCAGCAAACTTTGACAATTTATGTTCAGTTCCCTGAATTGTTATACCTTTTACATTCTTGTTATCTCTCAATACAAGTGACACAACTTAAGCGCAGAGGATAAAAATGTAATATGAGAGGGGTCTCCTTGCCTGCAGCCCCTTTCAATGGGAAAAAGTTAGATAGTAGCCACACTTAGACACAGCTGATTTAGAGTCTTAATATAAAACCTCAAACCAACGTTTTATGTTTGGACCGAAATTAAAGGACAGTGCATTTTGTACAAAAGGACAAGGCAAATGAGTCGTATGCCTTTTCGATGTCAATTAGGAGAAGTAAGCCCGGGATCTAATGTCCTTCAGTATAGTGCATAATGTCATAAATTGACCTTGTATTTCCCCCTATGTATCTCCCTTTAGTTAAACCCGTCTGGTAATTATGAATTAACTTGTCCAGAAATAATTTAAATCTGTTTGTTGCTATAACCCCAGAGGCAATTTCATAAACAATATTTAAAAGATTGATTGGGCGCCATTTTTTTATATGAATTGTAGGTGTATCACACTTTAAAATACAGGTTATGATAACTTGAGTTTGTGTTATAGATAAATGTCCACAATTAAAAGCTTTATTTAAGGATCTGACAACAAAAGAACCATTTTTTCGAGATTTTTTTTAAAAATCAGCACTGAAGCCAGACCTGCCTGTGCTTTTATTATTTGACATCTTTTTTAAAAACTGTTAAAGCTTCGTCTATAGTTATGATACCTTCGATCCAAATGGACTCATTCTGGTTAAATTTTGGGCAAATTATGTGTTTTACAAAGTTATTAAAGTCTTCAATACTACATTAATTCTTTTGCTTATAAAGAGACTGATAATAAGATGCCATTAAATTAAGAATACCTTTTTGGTCAGTTATTTAACTTTCATCTTCGTTTTTTTAGTTTTTATATTGATTTTGTTATTGCATTATTTATTTCTAGGCTAAAAAACTATTTCGATGGCTTTTTTACCTTGTTAAGTCCACTGAAATTTAAATCTTAGCATGTATCCTTTTAAATGAGTACTCTGAATATTATTTATTTTAGTTTTCAAATTTGGAAGTTCTTCAATGTTTTCATCTGCAAAGTTTTCTTCCAACTCTTTAATGCTTGTTAATAATTTGCTTTCTATAAGTTTGGTTTCCTTCTTTTTATAAGACCCATATGAAATAGATTTGCCACTTAATTCCATAAGCAGAGATTCTACAAAAAAGTTGATCACTTATCGTAAACTGTAATTCACTGTCAGGAAATTCGTTAATATTTTGATAATTGTAAATAGGTAGTGCGTATTGAAGTTTAATATCATCATTTTTTATTTTATTTTTTTAAATTTCCAGTTCATACATGATGTCTGACAGTAGAGAATTATAATGTTTCCCAAGACTTGGTTTATGAGAAAAGTTACTAAATGTTAAGTTTAAAGTTATGAATGAGTGATCCGATTGTAAACATGGTTCAATTCCAGTGGTTTTAAAGTGTTGTAAGAAATCCGATGTGATTAAAAATAGATCCAACCTAGCCTGTTGTATCGGATTTTTTCTACGCCATGTAAATCTTTTTTGACTAGTTATGTTGTCGAAAAGGATCTACAAGAGTGTAGCATTTAATTAATTCTAAGACTTTATTTCGAGCTTAAGGGCTATTGACCTTTTTGTAATTAAAGTAATCAAATACGGGATCTATAACTAAGTTAAAATCACCACATATAATAAAAGCTTCATTGTCAAGTCGCTCAATTACTTCAAAGATATCATTTAAAAAAGAAAGAGATTCAGTATTGGGCCCATATAAAGTAAGTAACGTAAAGCGAGTTTTGCTAACAGAAATGTTTAGTGCAAGAAAATTACCATTAGAAGAATAGTAGCTAAAATAGAAGTCAAATCCCCATTTCGAATAAATGGTATTATACATATCAGGGGTGAAATGTGTGTCCTGCAGCCAATATATGTTGGCCTTTAATTATTTTAAGTAATTAAAAACTGTAACCCTCTTTAATTTCCCATGTAAACCTCTACAGTTTAAAAAAAATGTTCAGATCGCTGGTCATTTGGTAAAAGTAAGTTTAATAATGCGAAATTCATATCCCATGCCTTTAAATTGTAATAAAAAGTAAGCAAAGTAAGTCCAATGGAAAGATATCTACAAATAAAAAAAACCACATAAACTGAGAATACAAAAAGGTTCCCAGTAAAGACATACACAAGTGCGTACTTCATAAAAGTGCGCAGGTAATAATCAAACATTCAAACTAACAAACATCATAGAGAAGAACACACAAACAAAACACGTGTGAATAGTTAGAATTGACGAATTTTTGTGTATAATACGTGACTATTCTAATACAAGAACAGGTTTCCTACATTTTTTTTTTTTTCCATGAAACATTATGTTTATAAATAAAGTTTAAAAAAAAACATTATACATTAAGACGGGATAATAATATGAACATTTATTTTTCGAATTTTCATTAGCAAACAGTCTTCTCTACATGTTTACAATTGAAAAAGCTTCCCTAGAAAACAAAAAAGGAAGCATTATCAAAAATGGGCGATAGTTCAAATAATAGTTTCATAGTTGAACATGCTTTTTTAATTGTATATATGTTATTAAGGTAGATCATACACTTTAAATTCCTGCTTATGTACTCTTCTTCAATGAAGAAGAATACACATGTATCTTGAGGAAAAAAAAGTTGTATTTTAGTCTAACCAAACAATATGGTAATTGAAATGCCATAGAACAAGGACACGATGTACATATAAACAAGTTATTACGTCACAGAGCGTAACGCGTTCGAAAAATAAATGTATGATAATAACCAGGGTTGCCTTGCCCTGGGCCGACCAAAGAGAAAAACTTAAGACTTGGCCTGGGCCGGTCATCAGCCTCAAGGTAGCCTTAACCTGATCCAACCAAACAGTATGGTAATTGAAATGCTACAGAAAAACATACATATTATACATATTAACAAAGTAATACTTCACTAAGCGTTATGCAAGTTTCGCATTCAGAAATGTTTATGTTGTGCATATATTGGTTGAGTTTAGATTATGAAGCAAATCTTGGATACACGTGTAATGCAAGCTGTAATGTGGACATGAATGGTCGAGATAGAACGTGTTGTCATAAGAGATGTTCAGTATTAATTTGAAGTCAATTGGTGAATAAATGAAGAAGTTATGCCCAAAAAATTGGGTAGGAAAACAAATTGGGTTGCAACAAAATTTGGGTAAGAAAAAAAAATTGGGGTCGAACAAAAATTTGGTTTCGAACAAAAATTTGGGTACGAAAACAAATTTTGGTATGTAAAAAAATGTGGGTAGGAAAAAAAAATTGGGAAGGAAAACAATTTGGGTAGGAAAAAATTTGGGTACGAAAAAAATAATTGAGTACGAAAAAAAAATGGGTATGAAAAAAAATGTGTGTTCGAAAAAAAAATTGGGTACGAAAAAAAAATTGGGTACGAAAAAACATAGGATACGAAAAAAAAAATGTTACGAAAACAAATTGGGAACGAACCAAAAATTGGGTACGAAAAAAAATTGGGTACGAAAAATTTGGGGTACGATTTTTTTTTGGTCCTACGGGGAAGTCGTACCCGTGGACCAAATTCCAAATAGTGCACTGTCGCATATATGCTCATAGCTACCATGTGTGTACGTTTCAATGTTCTAGTGCTAATAGTGTAGGAGAAGATAGTGGCCAGGTTTTACTACAGCTATATGCGGAAAACTGCCCCGCCTCCCATAAATTTCTAGTGCTAATAGTGTAGGAGGAGAAAGTGGCCGAGACGGACGGACAGACAGCGGAGATCAATACAATATCCCCACGCTTTTAAAGCGTGGGGGGATTATAAATTATTCAGAACACTATTAAACCGCAATACACTACTTCACACATGTAACACTTTAATTTAACATCAAATTACACATCAAACAAAGGAAAACAAAATTTATTTGACTGAGACATCATCAGGAAGGTTTTTCCAATCCACTTAGAGCAGATTCTTCAAGCATTGTAAGATTTAGTTTTAAATGGTTTTTTATTTCCATGGATATAATTTGCTTATTTCTCTTACCACAACGATTTATTATTAAAGTTAAACATATTGTGTATGAAATCACTATCAGGTAAAAAGAGTCAAAATAAAAAAATCAATATGTAATAACAACACAAACGCACGTTACAAATACATAATTATTTTTCTGATTATTGATAAAAAAAAACAACAGACATACTTATTATATTTATCATAGTATAAATGTTCTTTACATCTAATGCAATAAAATAAACGGTTGTAATTAATGATCACACGCAAGCATCCTTTTTTGGTTGTTTTGAAGAAAATCTTTTTCTGATTCTATTTACAGATGCGATTTCTACAAACACCATGAATAATTTACCGTGTAAATAGTATGGCACTGGAGTTCCTAAAAGACCGTTCTTGACCTGATGTTTTACAATGGTTTAAGTCATACCTTTCTAACAGGCAACAACTTGTTGATGTATCATGTTCTTCCTCTTCTAGTGCTAAGGTTACTTGCGGTGTTCCCCAGGGATCCATTTTGGGGCCACTACTGTTCTTAATATATGTGAATGATATGCAGGCAGTGGTTAAAAATAAACTTCTTCTGTATGCTGATGATTCTGCCATTCGTGTTGCAGGTAAAAACAGGTCTTTCATTGAAAACGAACTGACAGATGCATTACAGTCTGTCAGTCCATGGTTAATTGACAATAAACTATCTCTTCATTTATGTAAATCAGAGACAATTCTATTTGGTTCTAAACCTATGTTATAATCAGGTGCTTCTGTCAATGTTAGTTGTAATGGTACTCATATTCAGTCAACTTCTGCAGTCAAATATCTTGGTGCTACACTTGATCAGTCTCCATCCGGTGATTCCATGGCTAGTTCTGTTCTTAAAAAAGGCCAATACAAGGTAAAAGTTCCTTTATAGAAAACGTGATTTTCTCTCATTCCACACTAAGAAACTTCTGGTCGTGGCTCTAATCCAATGTCATTTCGATTACGCATGTTGCTTTTGGTATCATGGTATTACCAAATTTTGGAAAGATAAACTTCAGGTCACACAAAATAAATTAATAAGGTTTGTCCTCAATCTAGGTCATATGTCACATATAGGTAATGAACATTTTAAGGTTTTGAATTGGTAACCTGTTCAAAAAAGAGTGGAACAAACTACCCTTTGTCATGTTTTCAAAATCAAAAATGGTTTGGCTCCTGAATATATGAGTGAAAACTTTGTTCCCTTTGACACTCTTCATTCATACAAGACTAGATCAAGTGAAAGTGGGTGCTATATTTTACCCAAAGTCAAAGGTTTTGGTACTAAATCTTTTGCATTTAACGCTTGTCTTCTGTGGAACAAACTTCCTTCTGCTTTAAGGAATATTACAAGTATATCTAATTTTAAGTTGTCAGTTAAAACTCATCTTCTTAATATGAAATAATCCTTTTAGATCTATGTAGTTAGTTTTTAATTTACCCACATTTTAATATATCTACTTTTTATGCAAATAATTGTCTTTCATAACTCAAATCTGTGATATTCATCCCATGCCTCTCTATGTCAATACCATCAATATCCAAGGCCCACAATGGAAATAAGAGATTAAGTTCTCTTTTTTCGTGGAATCATTGGTGTAATGTTAATGACATGGTTTCATTTCTCATACATGTTTATTGTTATACTATTTTATCATGTATGTAGATATGTTTTATCATGTTGTATCATTATACTGAAATAAATCTATCTATAAATCTATCTTTTATCTAACCGTATTTAAAAACCAAAATAAATTTGAACCATACATGTATTACGATTTTCCTGATCAAAATGTGTTATTGACATAAACATTAAAACAATAGTAAGCATTTTAGATGCAAACAGTATTACCATGTTAACAATCTAATATAATAATATAATATTAAAGAGAAAAAAGCATGAATTAAATGGATCAGAACATGCCCATGATAAAACAAAACACACATTATAGTAACAGGCTCGCACATACACCAAACATAACGAAACATATCCCAAACTACACACACCAACACATACCATGAAACTAAGATAACATTATTGGGTTGCAATATTCACGTTTAATACTTTATTCAAACTTTATTTTTGTTTGCTAATTCACAAATTTTACACATGTTATTTGACGTTACATTTAACAAATCGCATTGTATATTTTACTCACAAATCACCAAGATGATTTTACCTTTCTGTCGAGTGCAGATTATTCAAGAAGTGTTTGTCATTGTTTCAGAAATATTTTACAGCCGCAATTGTGCAATGGATATAGTGTCCGCCTTGCGACCGGGAGGTCACGGGTTCGGTCCCCACTCGGCTTTCTAAGGATATTTCAAATACGTCAAATACTGGTGAAAGGAAACAGACTCGTGGTGGTTTCATTAAACCGAGGGCGTCAGATGCAATCGAGCTAAAATAAATAGGTTAAAAATAAAGTGATTTAAATCTATGAATATTGTGAACTTATTTGTCTTACTATACTAATCACGATTTATTTCGAATCACATTTTAGTATATTTTCACCAGTTCGCTCTGCTGCACCGAAACAATCTGCATTCTGTCTAAATTAACATTAACATGTTAACACATATCTGTAACATATAGTTATAACTGTTTTGTATGATTGCATAAAAAACACTACCAGAAAAAAAGTCGAAATGTTTACATAAAACATGTTCCGGTAATAACCACAAACATACGAAGAACTAACACGTAGTTGTTATAATGGTATTTGGTAAAAACAAAAACATCGCGAACAATTTGATTTGCCCATATCAATCAGTCGCTGACTATAGATCGAGTAGATAAATAAAGCTATTGTAACTCGATGTTCCATACATAACCTTATGTTCTAAGATGCTGATAGAATTTGGTTTTAAGATTGGATCCATGTTATCGTAGCGGATTGGTCTGTTGCTGTTCCTTTCTTGGATTGTTGAATGAATATTGTTTAGCTCTGCTCGAAATTTGCTCACAATTTCCAACGCTTTGTGCTCGCAGATGTAATTTATTTCAAAGTTTTCCAATGCCTTCCCGAAAGAATGCTCGCTGAGAATTTGTGCTATCGTCAGAAATTGGTACTGGTCAGAACGATCTTGAACGTCGCGTTCAGAAAGACTTCTTTTGTCGCTAGGCGGTTTTCCTCGCAGTTTTGATGGGTAGTTAAGCGTACAGGGGTTCTCATCATACTGCTTGAAGTTCACAGCCGCGTGACCCGCACTGCACGTGTAAATGATGCTTGTGACGACCTGAGTCAGCTTGTCACGTGACGTAAACGTCCCGTTGACCCCTTTAACACCCAGGACATCGATGCCACCATGTTCTATGGGTCTGTCCAGTTCTGCCCGCCAGCCCTGTATCTCAATGTCTTGAGACAACACGGTGTTGGATGGATAATTCAGAAGCACGTAATCGGTTACGTATTGCAGGATTGATGTGTACGTCAGAAGCGCATCATCCCGGAAGGGGTAGTCGGGAACTACTTCTGGGCTGTCTACACCACTCTCTTTGAGGTTGGCCGGGAGCGTTCCTTCCACATTGAGCCTCAATTTGGTTTGGTAACGCCTTATCAACCATAGGCTCCTTCCGTACCTATAGACATAACTGTGTCAATAAAGCCTCCTTTCTTGAGAAAAGTCCCCACAGCAAGCTCATAAATAGTCATTAAATACACAAAGTGTGGTAATATGAGTTTAAACATCGGGTGTGACTGTGTCATATGTCGGTGAACGGATACCTCAAACCCCTCCATGACGATGTGCGTGTTCCCAAGATGGTTGACCAATTGGTGGACGCAGGCGTCTGCGTTATTGAAACACATATTCGCGAGAATCCACGTGTATTTGCTGTCAGAAGGTAGGAAGACGGGATTGTTGTCTGCGTCTGGAACAGCTGTATGGCGATGACAACGATTTTGTCATCGTTTCGTCTGTAGAACAACGCAATATGAGAGCACACTACACTCCCGCTCTCCTTTTTGCACTTATTCAGAATCGAATGGTCTATTACAAAAAGACGCTCGTTCGATAATGCCGATCGCAGGGTATCATTTTCTAAAAAGGGATTAAGCATTGCCGGTGCTACCGCAAGTTTCTCGAGTATTTTCGTACATAGCCGGATCACTTCGTTGTTTGTGCCAGCAAAACGCTCTATTCCGAACTTGACATCGTCATCCCACCTGAAAATAACGCATTCGCTTTTTGACTAACATTCAGTTGCACAAAAATTATTAAGTTGTATCAAAATATTCTTCATGCTGGTCGCTTAATAATAAAACGAATCTGGTATAAAAGTGTTATGATCAGACTTAGGCCCTTTTCACAATAAAAGATAAACACTGATAAACCAAACATGTAATATACCGTGTAAGGTCGGATGGTGCCGGATATCCAAATATGTTTTTCACGTCATTTAAATCTTTCCACTCTTTGCCGTGAAAAAGAAACTTCGTTGCTCCATCAATACGATCTACTTCAGCTTCTAGTGCTGCTTTAGTGTAATGACGTATCTGTAGTTCTGGAACTTTCTTCACTTGAAGGGAATACCCTTCTGTCGTCGTATTCGTTAAGTTTACGTTGTTCAATTAACGTTACTGTTCGTCTTTCTGGAATATAGATATATGAGTGTATATAACGGTATATAATGTTCATCGACTGGCAGATTAACGTCTATTTTTTTGCAACGCTAAATGAACATTATGGGTTGCGGTCGCTTATTTTCGAGCCTCATGGAAGAGGAACCATGCAGTAGGAATACAACTTTTTCGATGAGAATACTGTCAGCGTTTTTCAATAATTGCGTACTTAGGAAAGAAATTTTGAATGCTTCGGATAGAAGGCTGGGTATAAACAAGTAGCAGACCGACAAACTGAACCAAGCTTGTCTTCGCAATAGTAAATTCCAGTGAAATAGTGTAGGGCATTCATTGATTTTGCGTATAAAAACACTCTTTATGAACAATTAAACAGCGGTTGAAACCATGATACACTAATAAAACAATCCGGGGGTGACCTTGATCATACAAAGGTATATTTGCAAAGTTAGAAATGTTAAGTATTTAACGAATCTATCGATACATCGGAAGAGTATTTATATAAGCGTCGCTCTGTGAAAATGTGATTTAATACATGAGCGTAAAGTATCGTCCCAGATTAGCCTGTGCAATCCGCAAATGATTATCAGGGATGACACTTTACGCCTAATCTGGATTGTTGCTAAGAAGAGACTTTCATTAAACGAAACATATCATAAAAGCGGAAAGTGCTGTCCCTTTTTAGCTAGTGCGGACTGCACATGCTAATCTGGGACGACATTTTACGCATATGTATTAAACCCCCTTTTCACAGAGCGCGGCCAATATGTTTCAACATATTCAGAGTCTTTTAAAAGTAACAAATAACTTGTGGACTAGCGGTTTGTGTATGGTGGGAGTTTTTATAAAACGCTTCTTAGTAAATTAACCCCCTCAATCGCTATTACGCGCATTGTGTAATCATAAAGCGTTATTGTATACAATCAAACTACATTCCTAACGAATAAGCGAAGAATGCAAACTTTCTGGTTTAATTGTAGAAGGAACTACACTATGAATAATTGGAAATTTGGATATTTTTTAACTTCTTTTAAATACCGAGGTCTGATTAAAATGATATTGTGTTGTCCAAGAGGGTTAAACAAATAAATATTGTATTATCCATGAACAAAGTTGTATTTTAACGGCTAATGAGGTTAAACAAAAAATCGGCCGTTTCTCCTCCGCACAGGCTATTCAGGGACGACACTTTCCGCTTTTAGTGTATTTATCGTTTAAAAGGAGACTCTTCTTTACGAAAATCCAGTTTAGGTGGAAATTGCCGTCTCTGATTAGCCTGTGCGATCTGCACATGCTAATCTAGGTCGACACTTTACGCATATGCATTAAACCCTATTGTTTTCTCATAACAAGGCTTATTTAAAAAAAGATTATAACCTAAAGCTTAATGTTCATTTTATTGGTGCCAAGCAGATTAATAGATAATAATTAAAATAAGTTTGTCCGATATTATAGTGCGTTAATAACTTCTTACACAAAATAATGTCTATTGAAAAGCCAAGCGACGCGGTAGTTTTACTTTAAGTATTTAAGAAAATAATACGTTTTATTCAAGGACTTAACGTCCAATGTCATAAACCCCATAATGTCACTGCGTTCATAAATTTATCACTGCGGTGATATATTTGTAACTGCGGTGATACTTTGGACAAAAGGACAAAACATATGAAAAAAACATATGAATAAATTTATCAACTATCCTTATTCATCCGTTTGCTTTTGTTTTAAACTATTGTAAAATATTTAATTATTTTCTTTAAAAAATCTCGGTTTGTTCCGGGGAAAATGGTTGAAAACTGACCCAAAGAAATAAATGTAACAGCAGGTATAACAATATACCAACAGTCATAATTTGTCACCGCTGTGACAAAATTGTTACCACAGTGACAAAAAAGATATCACCGCGGTGACAAAATTGTTACCGCAGTAACAATTTTTTCACCGTGGTGATATCTCTTTTTAGCTGTTGGCGTATTTGTACTTTTGACCCAAATGGTACGGCATATACTATGTGCTGACATTTAGTTTGACGTTTCCTCATTTTTACTGCAGATACGTTGGTAACTGGATTATAACACGTAAGCAATATTCATTTTAATTTGATCGCAAATCATTCTTTATACTTTTTTATATTGCATATTAATTCTATTTGCATCTCGTTAGCAGTGTGTTCTCTGAAATTCTGAGTGTACAGTCATATTTTTATGAAAACAGATTCGTCGTTATCATTATGTTACGTAAAGGGCAAATATCTATGTTAAGAATTTGAAATAAGTGGGATAGTTTTGGATAACGAAAGTTAGATAGATGCTTGACTCAACAGATGTATATCAGTGGAAAAGGTTATAATATGAAACCTCACTCCACAAAGCCGTTAAGGTTGTTATAAACATCAAAATTATGGGTTGTTACATTTATTATTGAATAGTTTATGAAACATTACAAAGTGGCCCATGATAAAAAGAGTTACAAATGTTTAGGTTTCCACTCGGATTAAATAACCGAAATAGACTCAATTATGAAATGTTGAAACAATCGGTTAAAGCCATTGGAAGATTGACATTAGTTGGGTGGATAAGTTTCAACTTCATGACAATTTGTATGTAATCATATGATAATACTTATAACAGGGTATTATACATGTGTTGTGGATCACATCTGTATTATTCACTTGCAACGTAGGTTTGTGCTTTTTAGATATAAAGAGGGCCATATTTTATGTTCTCCAGATCAGCTCTTTTTGAAAACTAGCTTGTATCAGAACATTAAGACTTATTGCTGAATTCATAAAATTGAAATTGACAATTGTTGTTAAGTACTTTGAACTTAAACTATTAAGAAACTTTGAATAAACATTCAATAACATCATATAATTATTTTAAACAGAATGAAATTGGAAATAACTTTATACAAGGCTTTGTTCTGAATTGTCTTATTGGGTCGTCGTTTGGAGTTATTGTGTTGTGGTTCCGGGTTACGCTACAATTATCAACTAGAACAAAAACAATATCGCCATTGTAGAACTCATCATATCTTCTGAATATAAATGCATTGCATGTTACAGCTTGGGTATCAGTGAAAGTCAGTTATGCAAGGGATGCAGAATAATAATAATACCGTCGTATCCAAAGTTTGATTTCGTCAAAGCAAAGGAGGGAACCGATATTATGACATATTGCTTTTGCAACGTAGGTGTGAAGGGCGTAAAACCTTTCGATGGGATCAGAGGAAATTTTCAGGTCACAGAAGGAACTACGTTATTTGAATATTTCAGGATTGAAGGCTGTTCGGATTATTATTGCTCCAAGTGTTTTGCCATTAACAAAATGATGGTGCTATGTCAGTTTTCACTGAGTTAATGGACATTGGAGAAATAGTCACGCCAGACATAGCACTGGTGAAGATTATTGAGTAAGACCAATCAAGATATACTTTACGAAGAAATAAGGGACACACTCGTTTTAACAAATTTGGGAGTATCGAAAAGCTGTACTTACTCATATAATAAGAACTGTGTATATATTTATTGTTCATGCTTCTATCCTCAATTCATGGAAATCTAAAACATGAATGGTCGTGGTTAAATAATGACATTTAAGATTTATCGTTGATCATCGGTGATTAAAAACGATTATGGTTGTAACGCTTAGTCAGACATTGAAATGGGAAAAAAAGTAATTTATTTGCCGATAAACAGCAAATATTAAAGCAAAAATTGTTTCGATACGTGTATTAGGAACTTATTGTGTTACAGTTTTGGTTAATACTGTTAACGTTGTCAACTGTTTTCTTGGGTTTTGCTTCATGTGATTTACAGCTTAGACTGTTCGCCTCCTCTGAATCTAACTTGTTTTGCCAATAGTATTGTTTATTGGTTTGCTTTGCTCAGTTTCCTACGTTTCACTTTACTTTACTTGTATCGGTCAATGTACTCATTAAAACGAACTGATTCACGTTCAAGCTTGTTTTTAGTTGTATATGGCCTTTTTTCTATCCGAACGAGTCAGGAGGTCAGTGTCGTTAAAGTCATCTTTAATTGAAATTATATCATGTGTCTTTGGGATTTGGTGCCTGTCCTTTTCTTGAAATGTTGATGGGTGAAAAATAAAAACAACACGAACACGAACATCATACGGACATGGTAAATGAAAAAGAAAATACATTTTATGTACCACGTAAAGAGTTGGTCTACCCCAAACGTAGGGAATGGAATCCCAGTTCGCATTTGATTATAACTATAATACGGTGCAATATAGCTGCTGAAATAAATACAAACGCAAATGTTAAGGCCTTCTTTTTGTTTGCATTATAACTGTTTCCTTGTTACACTGACCAAAAACTCCCAAGTGTAACTTGTCCATTTAATAACTGGATAGATCAATGACCATGAGCTATGTGAACTTGAATGGTTTAAAAACTATATAGTTGTTGTTATGATAGAACAAAATATGTTACAAAGTATGGTAAAATTTGTATCGCAAAACGCGTATGGCACAAAAGAACCTTTTAAATATATGTGTGGTTTCCACAATATTATAATGTGTTTGTTTTAATCATGTCATGGTTAAAATGCTGGATTGTATTTTATTTTTTCTGAAATTTCGTGAACATGCAATTTTAATATAATTATGCTTTTGTCACAGGGGCATCGTAATTATTTGTGTTTAAAATTCTATCATCAATTGTTGTATTGCGACCAGGTTTAAAGTAACGCAATTATTAAAAAAAAGCCTTGAACGTTTATGCATTATTTAAATCTGATACGGGAATGAACGCATTGTACACGTTATTTTAAAACGATTGACTATGTCCTCTTTCTGCTTAAAAAATGAATACAAAGTAGTAGTAGTATCCGGACACGCAGTATTCAATCTGATTAAACCGAACAATAACACATCATCCGTAAACAGGATGAGCAGAAGCCACCAACGTACTTGTGATAGTGATCCATTTTTTGGCTGAGTGGATTTAAGCGGAATTTACGAGCTTTGGACGCATTTCCTGTACGCACTGAGAAATAAAAAAAACAATAGACCGTGCGAGTTTCCTTTTACGAGAATATGACGCATTTCTTGTACGCACTTAAAGAGTGCGAGTTTCCTTGATTGGGTTTAACTGTCCGATATGCTGACGATAACTATAGGACGATATGAATTAAAGCCCCTGATCGTGAAGTTAAGTTCACATTTGGATGCAATTGCCTGAAAGTAAGGCTGGATATTTCGTCATGAGTGAGAGTCAGGGCGCACAGACTAATCAGAGACGACACTTAACGCACATTCCATTAAACCCCCTTTTCATAGAGCGCGGCCCATATTGAAAATATTGATTTATTTGGCATATAATCACGGCATAACAACAGCGAATCTGATAGAGTTAATATGTTATTATATTATTGTATTAAACGATCTGACTAACTTCGTTCCTGTGAATAAGGTAGTTAATTATTGAAGAAATAGCGCGCAATAACGATACGCCTACTAATACACATGAACCAGTTAGTGCAAAAATCATCACAAACCTGAGAATTATAATAAGTATTTATACTTAATTAAGAAACGTTCGATACAAATGCATAGGTACAATTATTGCAACAAAAAAAATTCTATACAAATGTAACTTGTCCTCTACGAACATATGATTTGAACACGACAGTTTTTGTGGAAGCGCAGACCTGTGCACTGTTTTGGAACCAGCGCGCAAATACTCTAAATAGCAAATCGTATAACGCTACGTTTACCTATAATACTATAATTATTGAGATGCACGAAACACCGAACTCAAACGACATGATAAATTATACAATTTTACTAATCAAACCATTCGATCATCGCATTAAGTCAGAGCAACTTTTTCATAATTATGTATTTTTCACGCAATATTAAAACTGTAGGATAAAACTTGAAAAAGAAAAAGCTCTTGATAATGATAATAATTAAAAGGCAACGCTTACATGAAATATGCATATACACCAATAATTCCTTGTGTATTTGTTTTGTGTTTTTATCTTATGTTTTGCTGTTTAATTACCTTTCTAATTGTTTAATTACTCGTATACATATTCATGTATCCCGAACATCTGACACACACAAATCTCACACCGTTAAAAACATTCACCGTTGCAAAATATGCCTATGTAACGTGTATGAATTGTTGTAAGAAAACACCATGCTTGTTAACATGTATATTAAGTAAAATAATAAAAAGGGTCGGTCATGTATTGGAAACAAACAACGTTTATACGCGTGTTTTAACAATGAGTATCGCTCTGTGAAAAGGGGTTTAATGCATTTGCGTTAAGTGTCATCCCAGATCAGGGACGACACTTTCCGTTTTTATGATATTTTTCGTTTAAAAAAGTCTCTAGTCTCAAGTTGGGCCGTGATCTGATAGAGAGGGTGTCGGCAGTTATTGATAGTGCCAACCTCGGTGGACCTCCTTCATCATATGTCAGATCAGTTAGTGACTGAACAGTTTGAAGTAAAGTTGTCAAATATAAATTCACATGAAACGCCTTGTCGGGCAAAGTATCCTCACTGTTAAACTTATAACTCAAAGCAAAATTAAACCACCTTTTTAATCTACTACAGAAATGCACTAAATTTTGTTAATAACTGAAACACAGTTCATCTCCGAATAAATTCTCGATTATGTATTGTTTAACTAATAAGTTCGTATAACTCTTTCACTTAATGCTATGTCATGTTGTTTTATGTATTATACATGTATACGTATCGAAGACGATGTACTTGTACAAGTCTTAAATAAAATGTTCTGTTCTGTTCTGTTAATCAAAATGAAAAGTTCAACATAAGTACACACATTACAAAAAATCTAATATATACATATAGTATGTGCTTAATATCCGTTTACTATACAAATATTTTATTTTTGCGTAGTGCAGTCACGACAAATATGCGATAATACAACAGTGTGACAAGCGTGAGATAAATACATAAAATGTATGTAAAATGCTGATACACAATTCGTAATGGGAACTACCGACCAGGAAAAACAAGAGACAGATGTACGCTGGAAACCTGTGCCCATTTGTCAGGTGTCAGATCACAAACTGAATGTTGGGCCTCATTCAATAAAGCATGTATCTCGTCTTACACATACATTGTTGACATGTCTCAACAAAAACATACAATTGTTCTTTTGCGAAAAAAAACATATAAATAAAAAAATTCTTTAATATAAATCGATCTTTGCGAAGTGAGAGCGTCTGGTAGAATGACTATACACAGCCCAAAGCTTTATCACAATTTCCTCGTGCAAAACATGGCCAATAGAAATCGCTTATATTTCTACTGTAAACTTGTTATCACGCATAGACAAACATTTCACGCTATACTTCGAATCGCGCGAAATTTATATTACTAACACGAGAGACGATACCGGCACATCGTACCGCGCTTACACGCACGTTTCCACACCTGGTGTGTAACTATGGCAAGCGAAATGCACATTAAGTCCTTAAACCACGGTTTAACAGTTAACTATATAGTTGAGAGACTTTGAACCNCAGTAGAGAGTAGATAAAGTGTGTGCTCGACATTAGTGAAAAAAAAAAAATGTTTATTAACATTTTTAACGATTCCATAATTAAATACAAATATGCGAGGACATGCAGAAATCTTTCCAATCTCAAAACATCCCTTTATACTTATTTGTTTTGTGTGAATTAACTATAAATATAATATTTATGAATATGCGAAATGTAACACTTATTATCGAAAACTTAAGGAATACCAAAATAATTTAGGTAATTAATCTTCAATGATTTTCAGCAACAGTAACAAATTAAGTCTACAGAAGTTTGTAAAACCTGATCCTATAATGAAGTTATGTGCTAGTTCATTCTCTCTTCCATATGTAGTAAATTGGATTTTATGATTATTCAACTGCTTAGTGATAACTTTAACTCAATTAAACTCCATTAAAGTGTTCATTGTCTCCTTAACTATGGCGTTTTACATAACAACCATAACTTTTGAGTATCAAGTTATGGACTTGTGGTCCTTCGTAATGTGTTAATGGCCATTTTGGTCTCCGTGTTGGATGTTTGTGTAACATAATAAGCTTATATTTTGTCTGATGATATAGCTGTGATATTTATTTTTTATTTTTTTCTCTCTGAAACCTGGGTATAGACACTAAATTAATCAAATTTGAGTGGACAGTTACATAGTTAAATTTAATTATCATAAACAGGTTTTGACGGCCATCTTGGCGGCCATTTTGGATTTGTGTGATATATAATAAATTAAAAAATGTCTGATGATCTAAATGTTTTCTTTGGCCCCTGAAACCTGTCTATAGACACCAAAATCGTCAAATTTGAGTGGATAGTAACATAGTTATGATCATTAATATGATTTAGCGGCCATCTTGGCGGCAATGTTGGACGCCATGTTGGATTTCTGTGTGACATTATTAACTTACAATATGTCTTATGATATAAATGTGTTCTTTGCCCCATGAAACCTGGGTATAGACACCAAATTCATCAAATTGGAGTGGATAGTTACATAGTAATGATCACCAATAGGTTTCAGCGGCCATCTTGGCGGCCATTTTTGACGCCATGTTGGATTTGTGTGTACTATGCTAAACTTCAACAATGTCTGAATTTCAATTGAAACTAGTCAAATTGTTGTGCACGAAATTAAAATCAAGTAATATTCACAGCAGTAAAACCGTTCATGGAATTCGTTATTTTTTTTTAATTTTTAATCCTGACGGCGGCCATCTTGAAAACGGACGCCATTTTGATTTTTTTTTTATTGGCTAACGTGCTTTATCAAATCTATATTTCCTGAAGAGTATATGTGCCAAATTTTGTGCTTGCATCACAAACTGAAAGATTTCTTGATATATAGACTATGTCTGCTGAGCTAGAAGGGATGATAGTTCATAAGCATCGATAAGGTTGCGAAACAAATGTGTCGTGTTCTGAGAAAACTGAGCATAATGCATGTGCGTAAAGTGTCGTTAAAGATTAGCCAGGCTAATCCGGGACGACACTTTCCGCCGAAACTGGATTTTCGCTTAGAAGAGACATTATTTAAACGAAAAATTCCATAAAAGCTGAAATTGTCGTCCCTGATTAGCCTGTGCGGACTGCACAGGCTAATCTGGGATGACAATTTACGCACAAGCATTATGCCCAGTTTTTTCAGAACACGACACAAATGTGTTTTATTCGGTAGACACAAACCAAATCGATCATGACTAATCCATCGCATACGTTTTAAGGCATACGTTTACAGACAAAAGGTTTAAGTTTGACTTGAATTATCTCTGCACGTTTGAACTTCTGTCATTTAAGAATGTTCTCATCAATAGTTTGAAATGATGATCTTCCCTTAGCGATTTGTTGCAAATCTTTCATTTTTGTCTATGTGAATAGGACGCGAGTTTATTTTTAATATCTCTGATTGTTAATTTGATTCGACATTGTCACTTTCTTTTTATCTTAGCTCATTTTTAATCTGGACCAAACCATGTTGAAACAAATGTACATACAAATTATATTGAAATGTACCTGTTCTTGTCCCTACAATGTTACTAAAACGCACATAGAATGAAGTTGTTTGTCTCAAATGTTAATACAATTACAATCTTTACAGGTTTTTTTTCCATCTACGTTTACATAACTCAACTTATTATATATATATTAACAACAACAATAGTTTCTAAAACAGAAAAAACAACAACTGCTGTTGCCTCTCAGTATGAAAGTACTACACGGATATGTTTATAAGTTTAACCCATTTATGCCTAGCGTCTAGAAAAAAGGCCTTGGCAAACAGCGTAGACCCAGATGAGACGCCGCATTCTAAATATAGAAATAAATATACTAGACATCCCTTATTTTGGAAATAAATTTTTCCAGTTTAGAAGGATGGGAGAGTCCACTAGGCCTAAATGGGTTAAGAAGCAAAGCATGTGTAGCTTCACAACGAGGTATAAACAAACAAAAAGTTAACATTTCATATTTGGGTATCGGACGTTTTTTTTAGATAAATCAGTAATCTCAAATCTGTAGACTAAATTACCGTTCTATTGTATGTACACCAAATGATATTTGTGGCCTGTCAAACGTATCCAGGGTCCGTTTATACCGTACATAATTCGTTTACCTTTTTTTACTTATCACATATTAGTGCATTGTGTGAAAGTTTGCATACACAGCTGTTTCGGTTTATTACATTTTAATTTTATTGTACTGGTATTTCATCGGCGCCATGAAAGGTACATCGCGGTGGGATCCGTCTTGTCTGGCTGGCCAACTTACAACCACTCAATAACTATTTTTATTCATTTACATGGTCCACAATATGTCGACAACAAATTGGCATTCAATACATTTTTGGCTGTACAAAACTCATCGATACTGCACTTAAAGTGTAAGGCATAAGACCTTACAGCAACATATTAGGATAACCATAATTGTATAAAATACAGTAAACATGTTTACTGTTAAGTCCTGTTAAAAAGAGTAATCAAATAAATTGTATGTCAGCGGAGTGTTCGCATAAACATTAAGGTCGGGTTTCGTGCAATTATTCAAACCCAGTCTAACAACAATATTGCAATGTATCATATCGTCAGGATATATAAATGAGCCCATGTTACATATAGACCATCACGAGAGATAATCCATTTATGTGTACCAATATAACTATTGTATACGACAATTGCGTGTAATTATTCAATAGACAAAACAATGTTTAAGAATCCATTGACATTATCATGAAATAATTAATACAAATATGAAAATACATACAAATAGAAAATTAATATGAAATGAAAGATGTGTTTCATTGAAATAAAAATAGAACACCGTTAAAACCTGTCGACTTCCAAATGTTCACACTTCGAAAAAATCATTACGGTACAATAGTTATGTACTTACTTAGAACACTCATCTATTGATGTAAAGGATTTGTCCACATATTTTCTTTGTATGTGTGTGTACATCTCATTAATTTGAAAAGAAAACTGTAATAATTTGAGTAGTTTTTAATAATTATCATACAGAGACAAGCTATAGCATATTTAAGTTCGCTTTCCTTGAGGCTGAAACCCGATAAAACTAACAGCGATAGCAAACACGTTACCACTGCGCCACACAGGTTGTCAAATGTTGAGAGTAGCATAAACGCTAAGTTACAGACATTGAAGAGATCGGGAGCCACGCGGAAAGAGTGTAAACGAACGCGATAAAGTAACACAACATGCATAACGTGGTCCATATTTGAAACAAGAAACACGGTCGCTTACAGTTTCTTTAGCAACAACTTCATTGTAACATCAGCATCCTCCTTGCTGTCGTGACCTCCTAGAAATAGTTTCAATAAAACGTGTAATAAGTGAATGTACATAAACAAGGCTAATGTAACCACCTTCATGTAAACGTTATCGTTATTATACGATTGTAAATAAAGGGACACAACTATCATTTAAAAACGCTTCTTTCATGGCTCGGTTACCTATTATGAACCGAATCATATTTGATATTGTTTTCATTGTATTATTGTTGCCTATATCAAATGTGTGTTTAAAGTCGGAAACCATTGTTTAAAATTGCACTAGATAAACGCCTGGCATTAAAAGCTAAATTCTATCGACTAAACAGAACAGCCGGAATATTCTTAAACAATAACTCGGCATAAATTAATATGATTCTTACTACATGTATTTATAATGTATTTTTTTCATATTTATTTTAAATATCAGTTGTTTTGTTAAGTATAAGAAATCATACATAAACGTTCTATATCTATTTTACTATTATTTAACAATTGTAAAAATCATCACTAATAATGAGAAACAATAAGAGTTACTACCTCCGGTTTGGATGCTTCTCTTCAGTTCGGTCAGGGCAATGTCCTTGAGAGACCGTTTCAGGGGCGGGCCTCTGGGATGGGGATACAACACGGCGGTGTCGATCACGTTACTGTGCACAATCTGTGAGATTTCAGTAAGATAACTGTCATTTTTATGAACGTAAATGCGGCATTTGTCATTGGTTAACATGTTTGTTCATTTCTAATATACCTCCGTGTACTGAGCTAAACATGGCTCGCATGTGGGACCGAGTTTGAGATCTATAAACATTTGTTATAGTTCATATTACCATATGTCAGTATTATACNGGGTGGTCAGCGTGCACTAGGTCGCTTCCGGGGGATAACTCTTTTTTGTCCGAAAGGGGCCCTGAAAGTTGCATACCCACTTTCATGTAAAATGATGAATACTACGCTTACCAGGCTGTGTGTGACGCCGACCCTAATTAAAACCCCGGGCTGAAACTATGTGCGCCCGACAGGCAGTGCACGGGCGGTCAGCGTGCTCTAGGTCGCTTCCGGGGGATAACTCTTGTTTGTCTGAAAGGGGCCCTTAAAAACGCATACCCACTCACATGTAAAATGATGCATACTACGCTAAATATGCTGTGTGTGACGCCGACCCTAATTAAAACCCCGGGGCCTAAACTATGTGCGCCCGACAGGCCCTTAAAGGTGCATACCCACTCACATGTAAAACGTCTAAATAGGCTGTATATTTTATCGTATTTAATATACTTGCTAATTAGGCTAAATTGGCTGAATATAATTTATAAAAGGCTAAATATTAGGTGTTTTTTAATCTTTTTAATAAATTGTCTAAAAAAACTACCGGTAAATAGGATGTTAAAAAGGCTAAATTGGGTAAATAGCATGCAGGTTTCAACCTATGTAATTAACTTGTTAAGTTGGCTAAATATATTGAATAAGCTACTAAATAGCCTTAATCGGATGTTTATTCGTATTTTATTTGATATACTTGCTAATTGGCCTAAGCAGGCGTAACGGGCTGATAAAAATGATAAAAAGAACGTTTGTTTCTGCCCATTTCATATGCTTATTTAATATGCTAAACATGTTTAAATGGCTGCTTTATAGGCTAAAATGGGCTTAATTGGTTGTATATTTCAACCGACGTACTCAACGTGCTAAATAGGCTTAACAGGCTATGACATAGGCTAAATAGGCTAAATAGTTATGTACTAAACTTGCTAAATGGGCTAAACAGGCTGAAAAGGCTGTAAAATAGGCTAAATATGCTAAATGGGATGTATTTTTCAACCTGTGTACTAAATAGGCTTAAAAGGCTAAATAGGCTGTTAAATAGGCTAAATAGGCTGTTAAATAGGCTAAATAGGCTTAATATGATGTATGTTTCAACCTATGTAATAAATAGGCTAAATAGGCTACATAGGCTAAATAGGCTAACTTCACACACGTTCATAAATGCCATTGCAAAACACTTGTACATGATTTTTTAAATGTACGATATTTTCTTAATGAACTTGTATGAAAGTGATTGCGATAGGTTAACATTAATAGTCTGATTGAACACGCATATGTCAAGCTTATTGTTGTTTTCTGAATGATTACTCGCTCGTTAACTTAATTTCACAATGCTATTCGTCATAAAATATAAGTACAACATAACACATTTGCGAGTCTAGACACTTAAAATGTATTTCAGTTGGATAATTGAATTTATCCAGCTAGTATATTATATCGACAACATGCACAGCTCACATTGTTTCAAATGTGTCACTGATACATACCGATTCTGTGTCGAGAGCATATACACAATAATTCCCGTCGTGTAGCGGTTCTTTTATTGGCTGTGTGGCCTTAAAGCCGTCTTTGTCCAAATACAAATTCTCTTTATGCACATGGGTCTGTAAAACCAAAATACAGTCATATACATTATGGGGTATACAAGCTTTAGAGAGATGAAGGAAGTATGAGAATAACGTTTTTTTCATGTAATGTAAACACATGCACATGTTAGACGAATGAAAATCGGTATCTCAGTAATAAGGTTTTGCATAAATTGCGTCTTACACAAACCGTCTGACATCCTTTCGATCCAAACGCTCGGTCGCAGCACCCGTAAGGCATTTGAGCTCCACCTTACAAAATTGACCTACGCATTAATATTGTTTTTAGTTTTTAACTTACAAACATACACTCATAATGTTGGACCATTGTGCAATAATAAAGAACATGTACAATATACGGCATGCTTTCACAAACATGATTATGCTTAACATATATAAAACTATTCATTCTTGTTTTGATCGTTTTGCATACAATGCGTTTATAAACGGGAATGGGATACCGGTTGATAATTATGTTTAGACATTTAAAAAACTTCATGCTTTTGATACAAACATAAATATCATAACCTAAAAACACATTAGTACATACGCATTTTTCTGGAGCGCTCAAGATGGTAGTCACATGGCGTACGATTGGCAAAAGTCGTATTAAATGGGCGATCACAATTTCTACAATGCCCTGTAAAAGGTATGGTCATACGTAATTGTGCTTTAAGTGTGGTTGATAGATTCATAGAAGGTGTAAGTTGTTGTTTTGTTGTAAAGGTAGATGCACAAGTAAAAATAGTAATATACTCATTTGAAGCATAAGTATTCCTTAAACGTAATGGATGTAACATATTGTGTTGATATATGTTGCATCGGTGTTTGTTTCTTGATATGCATTGGAGGAGTGGAGAATACTAGTTAATGATAATCTGATCATCTCACTTGCGCAATAATACAACGATAAATAACGTTAATCTTTGCACTCTGGCACTGGTAGTTTTGGGACTTTTGTTGGTAAATGTTTCAACATTATGCAAATGACTTAATTGGTAGTGTAAACTTTGACCTATTAAATATTTCAAACCAAAAAGTGAAATGCAATAAAATACTTTAATTTAATTGTAATCCTTAACCAGCAATAAGCGTAATTTGTAATCATGTGACGTCACATATCAGCCATGAAATGATAATACGATCTCACAGTGANTAGCTGTTTTGGTTGATTTCCAGGTTCAATTAAATGAATTTGTTCACACCTATTTCTTGACAGAAAGGCCTAGGATAATTGCCACCATCCATTCTTGTTGTCTGAAATAACACAAAACAAATTTTTACAAACTGTCCGAATTTTAACATATCCGAAATATAGTACATCGAGTGAATAACCTACTTTTCATTTCAGAAATTTTTGTTATCTTAATTTAAAGATATCGTTACCTGAACACTATAATAATTAAACTATTTACCAGAAATGCCCACAAATGCCTGTTGAAACATGTTTTCATGTGTTTTTGTGAAGAAATTATAAAATGCGGATAAATTCTTTTGCCATGGCAGAGACGTACAGGTAGATGTGATTAAAGAAATAGTAGAGAATATTATGTCATTTTTAAATAGCACCAATCAATGTAAAATGTTTAATTATTGCCTTTAATCACAATAATTGTGCTAAAACAAAGGATTCTTACCTTTTTGATTGTCATTGCTGTCAACCTAACAGCCTTTAATCTGCTTCGAATATTGTGACAAACACTTCACACTTAAGCGCAAACACAGTAAATTTCAATGTTGCCTTATCTCTGAAGCAATAAAACTTACGACCAATTAAGATAACTTTTAACAACACCCCAATTATCACCATGTAACATGCCACTTTGCAGCAATCGGCACGCTCCATTGATTTCAGCAGTATCGCTTACGTCATGAAAATCTATTGCATAAGGACTGTTGTAAAGTGGCTGGTAAACAGAGCGATTTTTGTCATTTTAAGGTAATATTACGCAGAAAAAACGTGGATTTTCGCAAATTCGCCATTTGAGAAAATCTGGCGCCAGATTTTTTAATTTGGGGCCATTTGCGACAATGGCGATCGACAGCGGGAACCCTGGTCAGCCGGCAGCGTCACACGACGTCGAGCAAAATTCCCAACAGTATCCTCAAGGAACTCAAGAAACCCCAGACGCTACGATGTCTGCTCTTCCTGGCCGACACGCTGCCGATAGTTTCGACTCTGTCCAAATTTGTCCAAAGAGAGAAAGTTAACCTGGGCCAAGTTAAGATGCAAATGGAAAAGTCAGTACGCCTGCTACAAGACGGCAAGGAGAAGATGGGCCCATGGCAGAATGAGGAGAAGACAATCGCAGAGAAGATAGGACTCCACATCACCAGCGATGACGACAATGACTTCAAGACAACCATCAAGACGCCTTTCCTAGACATGCTGACACAGAACATCAAGTGCCGGTTTGAAGACAGCGATATCATCGATAATCTAGCAATACTGGACCTTTCCCAGGTGGAGGACATTCCAGCCATGTTCGGACTGAATGAGATGGAGGAGATTGCCAGCCACTTCAACATAGAGCCAGAGGACCTACAACTACAATGGGAAGATTTTTGCCAACTGATGAACGCCAAGAAGATGGACCAGAGGACCATGGACAGCATCATCAAGGACTTCAAGAGAGAAGATACCGGCCTCATCACACAGTACCCACTCATCTAAAAGCTACTGAGCACTGCGCTCGTACTTCCACTGTCTACTGCCGAGGTGGAAGAGTGTTTTCACAATTCAAATTAATAAAGACAGCCCACAGGTCCTTCTCAAGACAGCAAATTTGACCAAAATCATGAACATAAAATTGAATTGTAATGAGGAAATGTTTGAGGGAATCCTGCATGTTGTGGCCAAAGACTTTATGGGTGTCAAGAAAAGACGGTTTTGAACTATTGAACCATTAAGAGGTTATGTGGCACTACTGGATGTGCTGTTATTGTGTCCTTATTGACTTTGTGTTTTTTGTCAGGGTAGGGTACTACATTTATAATGTATTTCAAAGTATTAGAATATGTGTATATTTCTTTTCGTCTTCAGATCTTCATTTTGTCTTCATCTTGATTTTCATTCTTTTTCTCATATTTGAACGTGTCTTAAAATATTGATCAATAAGAGGTTATGTGGCACTCCTGGATGTTATTGTTTTTGTGTTCTTATTGACTTTGTGTTTTTGTCAGGGTAGTGTACTACATGTATAATGTATTTATTTATTCAATATTGAATAATTATCAAAGTATTAGAATAGGTGTATATTTCTATTTGTCTTCAGATCTTCATTTTGTCTTCATCTTGATTTTCAATCTTTTTCTCATATTTGAACATGTCTTAAAATTGTTTTTGATTATCCAAAATAAAAGTTAGATATTTTTGAATCCTGTTCTGCTTCATGATAATATAAGCGATGGTAAAGCCATATCATTCTTCATACCTATATATTTTAAAAAATACAAACACTAGAATAGTCAGTGTTCAATCCAGCTTTTCACTTAAGGGCCCACAAACTTTGTTGGAGGGGGCCCTTGGTCAAAGTTGNCTGGATGTTATTGTTTTTGTGTCCTTATTGATTTTGTGTTTTTGTCAGGGTAGTGTACTACATGTATAATGTATTTATTTATTCAATATTGAATAATTATCAAAGTATTAGAATAGGTGTATATTTCTATTTGTCTTCAGATCTTCATTTTGTCTTCATCTTGATTTTCAATCTTTTTCTCATATTTGAACATGTCTTACAATTGTTTTTGATTATCCAAAATAAAAGTTAGATATTTTTTAATCCTGTTCTGCTTCATGATAATATAAGCGATGGTAAAGCCATATCATTCTTCATACCTATATATTTAAATAAATACAAACACTAGAATAGTAATATATTAATTATTTCATTACACAAAATGAGGAACAGCATACAATTGGTGAAATAATCAAAATTAATGCAATAATGTTTACAATTCATAAGTATATAGTATGACCAAAGTATATACCTAAGTATATTTATAACCAAATGCCCTATTTTCCAAAACTACCTTTTTGGGGAAGCTCCTCTCTATTTTGAAAAGCTGGCTGGAGCACTGGATACACATGCATGCCAAATATCAAGTTGCTATCTTCAATATTGCAAAAGTTATGGCCAATGTTAAAGTTTGTGCAAACCAACAAACAAACCAACAGACAGGGCAAAAACAATATGTCCCCCAGTATATACTGGGGGGACATAAAAATACTTGATAGTGTCAGTCAGTCATTATGTTTATAATATTATAAAACCTTACTTCAAAAAGTAAGCAAAAGTAAACCTATTTAAAAAAAAAAATATCATATATTTTGTGTTGATTCATGATTAACGTCAACTGTAGGTAAATAGACCACAGCCATAATGTATTTTTTTTTTAAAGAAGGAACATTGATAAGAACTTATTCTATTCTAATACATGGGGGTGGATCCAGTTTCAAATTAACATGTACTGTCTATTAACATCTACCATTACAGAATTACCACACAGCAACTCTGACAGTGAAATGCAAAAAAACTTGAAGGAATTCAAGCTGTTTTTCATGTTTTCCTTCTTAAAGTTTATGCAAAACTGTATTCTGTAACAAGCACAATATTCGTGTACTTTTTTTAGGTTAAATATAACTTAAGATTTAGTTTGGAGTTCATGTGTGATCATGTTTACTGTTTAAGATCATATTACTGTTTATATAACAAACATTTGACAGGTTATTGCTCTTCTTTTAAAATGCATTCTGAAATGCCACAAAACCAGGTTTTCAATGTTTTTATTATTATTTAAATAAAAACAATCACTTGCTAGGTCTGCATGTCAGCTACCTGTATACAAAATATTGCGCAAACACCATTTTTTTCAATTTTTATTAAAAGTGACCTTGACCTTTACCTTACTGGCCCCAAATGAACTCTCATTCTAGGTCCGCATATAAACTCAATTTAATGAGCAGAGAACAGTTTTTTTCTATTTCAATTTAAGTAACATGACCTTGACCTTCATTCAACTGATCCTAAATGCAAAAATTGGCTAAGTCTGCATGTAAGCTACATACAAACAAAACACCTACGTGCTGTTTTTCTATTTTTAATAAAGTGACATTGACCTTAACCCGACTGGACCCAAAAGCAATCAAATGCTAGATCTTAATGTAAGCGACCTACACACATAATATCAGACAAAATCTCCATCCAATCTCGAGTAATTGAGCAGAAATTGTTTTTCTATTTTTATGTTACAGTGATCTTGACCTTGACCCAACACACCTAAATACAATCCCAAGCTAGGTCTCCAAGCTTATAGCTTGCTCTATATTAAAAGTTTCATCAAGATAGGTCAATGCATACTAAAGTTATTGACCAGAAACCACCGCCGCCTGCTGGCACGCCCCACCCTTGCCCACCCGCCATACACAAATTTTAATATCCATTACTTTTACCTTAGTTGAAAACTTGGTTAAAAAAAAAATAATGTATACATGCATATTTAATGCAGTCATGACTGTCAACAGACAGATTGTAGAACTTTTTGCAATAGTTACATTTTTTTTACACCTAGAATTCATGTCGACTTTATAGTATTTGAAATTTTTAATGAAGCCTGAGGCTTAAAAACACTCAAGTCCATTTCATGGGTAGAACCAGTTCTCAGTGCCTTTATAAAGATCTTCCGAATGCTTTGCTCCCTAACCAGGGATCCAATCTGGGACCCTCAGGTCGCAACGCAGACACCATACTACAAGTATCTACACCATTGAAAACAGATATCTGAGCTATTATCAATAATGCAAACAGAAATGCGAAAATGTTGATTCATTTAAATAAAATTAAAACTTGACTGATTCCTGAACCCCCTCATCAGAAATGAACTTTCCCTGTAAATTGTCAGAATTGCAAAATGTGAATAATAATCATCCACTCTTGGTATAAAATTCTTCCCATAAGTGCTGGTGGGGTTAAGTGATGTATTAACACTATTCACAAGTGTCCCCAGGGTGGGTAAAACATCCCAGAGCAATGGCTAAAGCATTAAGCAATGAGGCATTAATATTGGAATTGATATTGGTGTCCCATCAGAAATCTAATCCTGCTCTAAATCAGATAGTGGTCTGACATGGTGATATATGTGTCTGAGTGAGAGAAATAATGGAACAGTTGATATGGAAGTTGCTGACACTCATTTTCTTGGACAATTTATGAGCCTCACTCTGGGGCAGGATAAACCGAGTGTTGTCCCAGATTATCCTGTTCAGTCTGCACAGGCGACAATTTCCGCTTAAATGAGATTTTTTGTTTAAAGGAAGTCTCTTCAAATATAAAATCCAGTCAGGGGGAAAGTTTCATTGCTGATAAGCCTTTGAGGACTGCACAGGCTAAATCTGGGACAATACTTTAAGCACATCCGTTTAGTCCTGTTTTCCCAGAAAGAGGCTCATATGGAATGTTGCTGATACACACTTTAAATTATTGGACATAACATGTATAATGTTAAATGTGTGCAATTATGTATATGGTCATTCTTCTATACATTTTCATGATTTAAGTACAGTAGTTGTTGCAGTAAACCAGGAAAAGTGTGAGAAAGGCAAAAAGCATAGAATTAAGTGAAGAGACATAAACTTATAGTTAAAATTAGTGTTGTTGTCCCAGCAGACTCATGCTTTTGAACTATTAAATCAGAATACAAGTNTAAAATCCAGTCAGGGGGAAAGTTTCATTGCTGATTAGCCTTTGAGGACTGCACAGGCTAAATCTGGGACAATACTTTACGCACATGCGTTTAGTCCTGTTTTCCCAGAAAGAGGCTCATATGGAATGTTGCTGACACACACTTTATTCAGGCTTTCCAGCAGGCCTTAACAAAAAACTAGGAGAAAACTAGGAGTGCTCTGAACAAAAAACTAGGAGAAAACTATGAAAAAAATAGAAGGGTTTATGAAAAACTAGGAGTAATATCATAACAAATCATATCTTTTTGTTAGTATAACCATTTTATAATATAAACAAATGCAGAAGCTGTTTGGCTGACTACTTTCTTGGGCTGATCTATTTCTGTGTCTTGATTTCAAATCAATCATACCCGATAGTCGACATAATCATTTTTCTGTTTTAATAAAAACTTTTTTTAAGAATACTCATGAAATTCAGGGCATGTTGTGATACTTTTTATGTTTTAAGTGCAAAATACTTAAAAAAAAATCTCTCATTAAAGAGGTTTCTTCAAAATCTGTTGCCTTTTATCATTTTTCGATTTTTAAATAATTTGTGTAACTATAAGTGTTCTGAACTTTTAAATTTTGCTTAAACGATTATTTTGTGCCATCGAATACAATATTTATTTGTACTATCTTGTACGCATTGATTGTTATCGCTGATGTCCTTGCTTAAAATTGACACTGAAGTCAAAACAAAAAGACATTTTATATTTCCAAATAATAGCACAATCGGTGGCCCTATATTAAACTTTTATGTCATTGACACAAAATGTCGATCTATAAATTGACTTTTATAAAACATATGCATTGCATTATTGTTACATGATAAATTATAAACTTGTGTTTTCAACCCTTGAAACAAAGTACTTACTATAATTTTGTTTTACTCTAGGTATTAAACTCTCAGGCAAATGTTGATTGTATCAAAATTGTTTTGTGATATGTAACATTGTACTAATTTTAGTATATTTTGTACCAATTTAACTACAGCCTATAATAGATTTTTTCACCAATAATATGTAATATTTTAAATGTACCAGTAGTTAGATTTTTCTATCGAAAATTTCAATATATATATCTTTTGTAGAATGTATTTTTAATCTTTACCATATCATAAAAAAGGTGTTATATTTTCAATTCTACACATAATGAGGTGCTTTTTCACTTCAAAATGCTGTCTTACAATTATGCCTGACTAACAGAACTGGCTTAAAGTTTTCATGTCATACTTTTGGTATGCTGTTTCCATTTAATAAGGATGAAATGCGCATTTTGTCCTAAAAAAAATACATTATCAGGGTGCAGGATCACGTGGCTACCGGTATGTGGGGTTCACAATTAAACTTTAATGGATGAAAACACACCAGTGAGTGGTGCTTTTTCCAAATAACTTTAAAAAAAAAAAATCTTAAGAATTTCAACTAGTGCATAAAAGACAGGTTTTTTATGCTGCTTATGGCAATGTGAAATACATCAGAATTACTTTATTTCATAAGCCTGTGTTCTTGGCCAAAAAGTTGATGTGTACAACATTCATGTACACTTTTATGCAGCTCGCAATGTGATTTAAAAAAAAATACAAACTTGGTCAGAACTAGTCAGCCAAACAGCTTCTGTCTATGAACTGCAAATATATCTAGGAAAACAAACCAATAATGAATACATGTACCTACAGCAAACCCAAATATATTTAAAACACTATGAATACATGTATGCATATTCATAGGTGACATTAAATTAACAAAACCAAAAAATTATTTTGCCCATTAAAGAATTTTAATACTCTTCACTGAAACAAAAACTAGGAGAACTAGGAGCTTTTTGTAAAAACTAGGAAAAAGTAGGAGACTTTTAAAAAAAACTAGAAAAAATAGGAAAACTAGGAAAAACTAGGAAAGCTGAAAAGACTGTTTATTGGACATAACATGTATAATGTTAAATGTGTGCAATTATGTATATGGTCATTCTTCTATACATTTTCATGATTTAACCCTTTGCATGCTGGGAAATTTGTCGTCTGCTAAAATGTTGTATGCTGAATTTCTAAAATTAGCATTTTCTTCGATTTTTATTGAAAGAATACTATCAGAATAGCAAACAGTTTGGATCCTGATGAGACGCCACGTTCTGTGGCGTCTCATCTGGATCCAAACTGTTTGCAAAGGCCTTCAAAATTCGGTTCCCGCACTGAAAGAGTTAAGTACAGTAGTTGTTGCAGTAAACCAGGAAAAGTGTGAGAAAGTCAAATAGCATAGAATTAAGTGAAGAGACTTTAACTAATAGTTAAAATAATGTTGTTGTCCCAGCAGACTCATGCTTTTGAACTATTAAATCAGAATACAAGTGCAAATGCAGTGACTGAATAGCATAAATGTGTCCTGTTCTGAGAAAACTGGGCATTATGTTTGTGCGTAAATTGTCATCCCAGATTAGCCTGTGCAGTCTGCACAGGCTAATCAGGGACGACAATTTCCGCTTTTAAGGAATTTTTCGTTTAAATGATGTCTGACTTCTTGGCGAAAATCCAGTTTAGGCAAAAGTGTCGTCCCTGATTAGCCTGTGCTGTCAGCACAGGCTAATCAGGGATGACACTTTACACACATGCATTATGCCCAGTTTTCTCAGAACACCACACAAATAGACTACCAAGCCTATTATATTGCATGAGAATATTGCTTGAGTCTATTTTACTTATATGATGCGACGAAACAATATGTAAATGAACTTCAAAATAGCAAATGCAATTTCAAATTGTATTTGCTATTTTGAAGTTCATTTACATATTGTATTTCTCTGACTGACATTAAGGTTACAACCAAGTTCCACAAAACTAGCGAACTGGAAACAGAAAATCACGCCCAGCATTGCTCTCATAAAAGTATTATCTATACATGTACAATTGATGTACATGTGGCTTGTTAGCTATACACTTGTTGAAAGCGCTACCCTTATAAGACTAAATTATTTTAGAACTTATTTTATCACTTTCTTAATATCATTTAAATAGTGTATTTCTTGTGGTTCGTTCCTTCACACCAACACCAAATGTAATTTTATTCCATTTTTCATAGCCTGATTCATTGTCATTGTTTATGTATATGCATATGGACAGACCAGTTATGCACCACCATTCTTTCATTTGCATCCATATCACTCTTACAAATTCCCTTTCAAGTGCACAACAAAGGACTTTTTTTGACACCCATTAACAGAAACTTTATGATTTTACATGCAGTAACCAAAGCTTACGAGATGATAGATTTAAACATTTTTCTAGGACAGTTTGAGTCAAAGAATGATAATCATGTTAAATATTTTGTTGTTATAATGTTGTTGTTGTTTTTTCATTTGAATTTGATGCTGATTATATAGCATTACATAATATAAGATTGTAAGAAACTCGCTTTACAAGCTCCCTGGACAGGGACAATAGATGTGAACATATTGTTTAATATTAGGTTAAACATAAATTTGTTGATTGACTCACTAAGTTACTTTCTAATAATTTAAACCTAAATGACTTAAGGCTAAATAGAGTTCTCATTACTGAAATAAATGTCATAATAACATTCTATGACTTCAGACTGTGCTGCCGAAAATATGTCAAACAAAATAAAAATACTTAAATTGTTTTATAAGAAAATGAAACCTGCTTAGCCAACCAACAGATATATAGCTTGCACAGCTATGGGGCGTCTAAATAAATTAGTTTTTACACCAGATAAATTATATTTCTTAAATTCTGGTTTGGTCCACTGAGCTTCCCTAAGTGTGGTTGAATATCAAACCAAATCCTCATCACATATTTGAACATAAATTAAATACTCATTCAGAATGGTGTTATAACATTTTGCATTTTCAGCCATAACAATTTGTAAAGGCATGCATCTCAGTTCTTTCAAGCAGACAATAATGTATTGCATTAATGTCTGAAAATGCAATTTTTCAGTGCTTCATTCCCAAATAATGAGGATTATATTTAGTGTTGCTTTAATGAAATGACGACAGTGGAGTATCATTAAAGCATGAATCTAGAATTTAAGTTTGGTTGTAAAACATTCACTTTTTCTCAGCTTTTCCCCTTTGCCGTGTTTACAGTCTGTATGGTTCCTATAATAATATTTATTGTAAGAGACCATGATGATTATTAATTTATGCTAACACAAACTTTATGACACAGAGCATATTATAGTATTTAGTACAAATGGTATGAATATGAATTGAAACATTATGATTAGCCAGAACATATTTTCCATATTACAGAAGTCAGCATACAAAATATAAGCAAGACTGATCATTTTAAATCCCTAAAGCAGCTTGACTTGTCCCAGAATCTCATGAACAAGATAAAATAACTGGTCCAGTCTACACAGGCTAATCAGGGGCGAAACTAACTGGATTTTCGCTAACAAGAGACCTTCTTTCAACAAAGTTAAAAAAACAAGAGCTGTGTTTGTCAGAAACACAATGCCCCCTACTNTTCACCACATCCATCCATGCCAAATATTCAAGTTACAGCCCAAGGAGTGTCCATCTGCATCAAACGGCTGAATGTAAAAAAAGCCAGTGGTCCAGATAAAATGCCAATCATAGCACTGAAGGAAACGTCAGAAGAAATAACACCTTTACTACAGCACCTTTACCAACAATCATTAGATACCCATGAAATACCAAAAGACTGGAAGCAGGCCAATATAGTACCAATCTTTAAGAAAGGCGACCGAACAACACCGTCAAACTACAGACCTGTTAGCCTGACCGCTGTAGTCTCAAAAATGCTTGAGCATTTAGTTGTCTCTCAAATCATGAAACACCTAGATGATAACAACATACTTCGTGAAAATCAACACGGCTTCCGTACTCAATTTATTCCCTAGATGTACAACGTCACGTCAAACGCATGGAAAGCGTGCGTGTATTAAATCTCCGTTAAATGTTTTGTGGTAAATTTTAATAGAATGATATCGTGAAGAATGTGTGGGGTGTTGTGAAAACATGCTTTGCGGTCTTACTGACCTTGTGCAGACTGCGATGTTTCAACAAAAGGGATTGAAATGTGCGAAAGCAGTTGCCGATTTTGCGACTGAGTTTGAAGTACATTTAGGTGTTGTGTAACCAGTTGGATTTGCTAATTGTACGTAACAAACTTATTGCAAACATCAAAACAATGAGCGATTTCATTTTATGATGTAGTAAGGGGTTCGCCCTTCGAATTTACAACTTTGAAAAAAAAAAGATTTGTTTGCATTCATTTCACATTTTGCCGGTCGCCAGGACCGACATTCTTGTTAAACCTGCCGGACCAAATGGAAATCTGCCAATCAGGACCGGCACTTTCGCGAAGCCTGTCATCGAAGTCGAAATGTGTTAGTTTAAGAGGTTAGTGAATCCTAAATGGAAGTGTTATTGTTAAAAAGTTAAAGCTAAACATGTTAATTTGTCCCTTGAATGTATTACTCAAAAAATGTTTCACCATTGATTTGATTCTGTTGTGCCGGTGCCCAGCCTACGAAACACGCACATACCCCATGATTGGGAACCAGCGAAAAATTTGTATAGTGCATGCTGGGTAGCGCGACTTAGTACGGTCTCTTGTGCACGGGCTGTTGACGTGAGTTGATGTGTTTACCTGAGGTTAGTATTACCAGGAGGATTTGTGACTATATGTTAGCCGGTGACTGTAAATGTTAGCCTCTGTGTGTTTTCTCTGGAGGTGAAGGGTTAGAGCCATTCCGTGACGTGCAGCTGAAGAGTGTAGCCGATGAGTCCAGCTGACGAGCCGACGGGTTAACGATTAGTGCCATACTGACGAGGTTTCCAGTTGATGCCAATGTGAGTATATTATTAAGTGTTGCTAGTAATTCCAATAGTTGGAGACGAACCCCACGAATAGCTAACCGGTAAAAACACCACAATTCCTAGGCGGTCAAGCTCACTAGATAATATTATTGTGGACCGCAAAAATGCTAATACTGATTACAGTTGAAAGCTAGTTTCCATCATGCATGACTGTTTATGGACAAAAAAGGTATTAAGCCATTCTCAAAAAATATTAACAAGCAGTCTGTATTTCTTCAAAGAATTAAAGGAAATGATGCATGTATTTTACATACTTTCCTTTAGGAGTTCCGTCATCTGGTGTTGGTTTATTGGCATCATTGACAGGTTGTAAAACACGCGGCTCCATTCTGTTGTTAATGAAAACATTAACAAATTAACCAACTGGAATAGGAAAAACACATTTATTAACTTATCACAACTGTTCAATTAAAAAGTTTTAAACGCTCGCGGAAACATATGACAATCACGTATCAGTCAAAATTGTGCGTTTTTATAAGATTGTCAGTCGTAATTTAAATTCAAATTATATAACTTATGGCGTTGTGCATTATTATTAAAAATAATTACTTACTTATAACTGGTTTTACTTCGTTTACTTTTGTTTCATTTCACCAGTGACTTTGAATGTTTTTAATTTCCCCGCTACATTCTATTACCAAGGTAGTTCATTGGCTGATAATAAACACATTTGTAAACTTGATTTTGATTGGTCTAACTTGTTACGGGTTACAAAGCAGTAAGTTACCTTTCCCATCAACGGTTACAAAACACTCCTAATTCAAGACCCAACATTTTTATGCCCCCTTCTTCGAAGTATCAGTATAAAAATGGGTATGATTAATTTCATTCTTGTACATAAATGGGTATCAAAAAGTAAATTTCGCCCAGCTGATACATATATGAAATTTACAAATGAACATATAATAGCAAATTCAATAAGTATACTGTATTGATATGANCAGACGACATTTTAGCAGACGACAAATTTCCCAGCATTCAAAGGGTTAAACACTCTTGAGTCTGCTTCATGGGTAGAACCAGGTATTGGTGTCTTTGAAAGATGTTGAGAATGCCCCTGGTGTGGGGATCCAACTCCCTGAACACAAGATAAACAACATATCCTGTTGCTTGCACCACTGCAACCTTATAGTGGGGTCTGTTTAAAAGCTAGCCCATTGAGAAATTGAGTTTAAACATCCAGAGTGAGTACGGAAAAACTATTTAGTTCTTTGAACTTTCAGCAGTTTCATTTTCAAGTTTAAGTATACATAGCAAATGGTTCATAGAAGAATGAAATATGTTAAGTGTACTATTTCATAAAATTTATCGAGCAAGTAAATGCTAACAAAAAAAGTGTTCAATGTAGGGTACATATATCTTCAATGTCATATATGTATAGACCGTACATGTAATCTTATACCATCCATGTCTTAATATAATTTGCCTGAGTAGTTTTGCCATTCCAAAGAATTATTATCAGTAAACACTTAAACGTGGACACTATATTATATGGGCTGATGAAATGATCGAGCACGCAGTATCACATGTACCAGTGGACGTAGCATTTAAGAGACTTTAAAGACACTACATGCAAAAGAAGATTGATTGAACTCATGCATTTGAGCTCAGGGTAAACAAGGCTTTATGCATGTGCGCAAAGTGTCGTCCCAGATTAGCCTGTGCAGTCTGCAAAGGCTAATCAGGGACAACACTTTCCGCTAAGACTGGATTTTCTTTAAGAAGGACTTCCTTGAAACGAAAAATTTCATAAAAGTGGACAGTGTCTAATCTGGGGCGACACTTTACCCCAGTGCATTAAGCCCAGATTTCCCAAAGTGCGGCTCATTTCAATTTATTTTCATATTCACCCTCTACCAGGCATACAAAACACATTGGGATACCTGCAATGTATAAGGTTTTTTTAGAACTTCAGCATCTTGTAACAAATGGTTCTATCGAGCTATTGAGAACAGCTTACCAGGTATAAAACAGCTGAGCATTACCAGAAAATAATTGTTTGCACGTTCCAAAAACATGAGCTGACCTTATTCTCACAAGTACAGAAGATGATGCCAGGTCCATAGCTTAGCCTGCCTAGACATGAACACATCCTAGTAATCAAAATTGACCACTCTCTAGCTGTCAATCAAACTAACAGAATCAACCAACAGCGTTTTTTCTCACCATTTTTTGAATGGGACAAAGGCCCTTTGGATTGGGAAAAATTGTGTTGCTTAACCCTTTGCATGCTGGGAAATTTGTTGTCTGCTAAAATGTCGTCTGCTGAATTTCTGAAATAAGCATTTTCTTCAATTTTTTTTCAAAGAATACTATCAGAATAGCAAACAGTTTGGATCCTGATGAGACGCCACGTTCTGTGGCGTCTCATCTGGATCCAAACTGTTTGCAAAGGCCTTCAAAATCCGGTTCCAGCGCTCAAAGGGTTAAGTCTTCTTTTTTACTTATAAGTGTTAGACAGCCATTAGTTTTATGACTGCTGTCGCATCTATTTGGAAACTTTTTACCTAAACAGTACGGCATAAACAACAACAATCAACTCAATCAATCCTTCATCTAACGCTTCCCCCAACCCCCAAAAACATCATGTTCACCTGAGCACACAGTCACTGGAGGAATAGATGGAGGTAGTCTCAGCTGTAATTCATCTCTTCAGAAGCTCTAATGATCTGTGTTTTGAGATCATGATTCAGTCTTCATGAGTTTTCCAGATTGAATGCGCATGTATATTTCTTTCTAATTACTCCACTAGAAAGATTCCAACCTACCTGAATCAGTAACTGTAAGCAAAGAATAATGAATCAGTTCCTGTATGCAAAGAATGATCACCAGTATAAAATGCATTTGGTGTTGTTTGAACTTTTCCTTGTAGGCATTTATCATTTACATGAACTTTCATGCATTGTGTTACAGGCTCCTAATTTAAAAAAAAATATATATATTTTGGATTATTTGGGTGCTATTTAAGCATTACCAGGGTAACCAACAGGGATTGCTAAATCACATAATGACCAACCCAGTGTGTTTTTTTCACCATTTTGGGAGGTGGGCCAGGTCCCTTTGGATTGGGAAAAATCTCTGTGTTTTGACTAAATTTGTGGTTGTTTTGGATTGGGAAAAATCTCGGTGTTTTGACTAAATTTGTGGTTGTTTTGCTAACAATGCTTCAAAATTGAGAATAAAAATTTTTTTTCAATATTATATTAACTAAAGTTAAACTTATACAGTAGAGCTGGATGGGATATCAATGAAATATTGGGATTAAAAAAAAAAATTGAAACCTTCAATTGGGAATTTATAGATCCCTATTGTGAAAAATATATAATTTTTTCCATTGGGAATGGGGCCGAATACTGGCCCGAATTCAAAACAAAAACAAGGCTTGCCACCATAGGATGACATATGCCCCCTTTTTCCACATTTTTCGAAACCTAAACGCAAAACCTAAACGCAAAGTGTGACGGAATTTCAGACGGACAGACGAACGGACAGACAGACGGACAGACAGTGCGATCACTATATGCCACCATACCGGGGGCATAAAAAAACACTGCTGCTGGTACTTGCTACCGGTACGTGTCTGTTTTTAATAGATTTACTCAGAACTAGTCCCTTAAGCCATTACGGGTGTGTAGCAAATTCTATCAAACGTTCACATGTCTGTTCACCCTCTGGGACAGTACAACACGGACAAGAAAGAAGGGGATTTGCCACTATTGGCAAAAATAGCAAATGACTACAATTTTTCTAATCGATTACTAAAAAACTCCATTAATTTTAATATGTTTTTTATGAGAAGATTTTGCCGGTATTCAGCTACAGCTATAGAATAAAAAAAATGATGTAGAATAAATTAAACAATGGTCTGGGAGTTGGACACAAAAATAGGGAGTCCCAGACCCCTTGATATCGGCTGTAAAACATATGATCTTGATTCTTCACAAAGTGACTAAATTCATAAATAATAACTGAACTATACATCAAGCAGTGACAGGTCAATATCAACATTATAACATAACCACTTCATATATGTTCGGGGATCACTCCAGTTAAGTATACGACGTCCTGAACAATTTATATATGCGGATTGCAGATACAGAGTGTCGCATCGTTTCAAGTGTATAATGCTGGAGCTATTATCCTCTTATTTCAATAGCGTTGTTAACCCTGGACAGCCTGCCAGCAATCAAGACTCGTGCGCAACCAATAATCACGAACAAAATTAATGCCATACACTTGTATGCAGCAATTTGTTGCAGAGACCGATGCTCAGGAATAGTCTGTGACATTTGGCGGATGATGATTTGCAGAATTGTGACAAATACACATGTATAGATCATGTATGGTTAGATTATGCTGTAAAATATCTTCATGACAACATACATATTTTATCCTGCAAGAAGTGTTTAATAATGCTGCTTGAATGGTTTAAATATGTTATGATATTTCATGTATGATATGCATTATATAGATAAATTAAAGATGTTTGTAAATAGTTTAATGGCAGACATGGGTGTTAGCCATTTGCTCCAAAGGACAATCCCTGAGGGAGCATCCTTTTTTATTATTTTTTTATTATTATTTTTTTTAAATATATAATTATTATATTAGTTTTAATATTTTAATACAACATACACTGTATTACAGATTAGGTTTTTTATTAACAGGAATTTACCACTATACACTTACCTTTTATTTAATTACATAATTACAAATGTGAGCAAGATTACCTGCCAGTTGAATTGTTAACAAAAGAATCAGCTTATGTTTGTTTAAATTAGGATTTGGACATATCCTTTGTATACATTTAGCATTTTAGATAGTTTTGTATCGCTAAATATCACACATATTTTAGCTCTGATAACTCAGACATTACATTCCTATGATATTTCAATCTAATGTTGATGAGTATATTGAGTCAAAAGTGTCATAGATTACTTCACTGCATTGTACTGTACACCAAGATATGTGAACCAGTTCATTCAAAAACAAATACAAAGCATAATAACGTTTTGATTTCACTTATTCATTATTACTGTATAGTGAATATAACACATCAAGAAATGTTGAACTTGATATTCAACCAAATAACAGAAACAAAATTGTCGCAATGTTGATGCATACAAGTTAAATATGTCCTATATTACGCAATGTACATGTCAATATTTATTTACCTGTACCGCTTAAGTACAGCATTAGCCAGTGTTATTTACCTGATCATGGTCGTATATCGTTTCGGTCTCGGCACTCATCCTGCGTTTTTAAACGATCTAAGCGGCACTGGTCATCGAAATTAATATATTCCAAAAACGAACACAAACGGCACAATTTGCACAACTTTTGAAAGTTTTGTCGACCTTACTTCCCACTCGTTTCCGCAGATCTCCACTCACGGTCCGTATCGATTGTAACAGCGATGGCGGCAATGGCGGATATTTGGGCGAGTCCATGTTGCACACACACAGGTGTGTCAACTGTACCGTAATGCAAACTGTGGGTTTTCCCCATTTTGGATGCATTCGGTCATTATTGAATGCGCTTCTTAATATGACAGTTAATTGGTTAATTAGGTTGATTACTTGTTATCATCTTGTGAATGGCAAGGAAAGGACCGAATCTCTTAATTATCGAACTTTTGTAAATTCTAACGTTTAACCCCAATAGTTTGGCTTAATTACTAAATGAAATGTTTTGTCTTATTTAAAATATTGACAATTTTAAGTCGGACGTTGTGAGCGTACCTGGGATGCCATTAATGAAGAATATTTGAAAAAATGTAAAGACAAATCTTACACTTGTTTAATTGAAACAAACAAAAAGATCGTTTGCGAGATTGGGAGATGTTTATGTCAATTTTAAAGTTTCAATAACGTGATCATTAATTGTGCTGCTTTTTTGTTTCATTAAATTTAAACTACAAACTTCAACGTTTAAAAATAATCAAGTCAATTATGACTTATGTTAAAATGAGCTTATGAATCATTATCTTTCAAATATGCAACCTAATTTTGAAGTAGGCGCCGCGCTCAAAGGATCGATGACAGACAAGTGTTGTACCTGTCTGTCATAGTGAAATGTCCGTGCGGTAAAAGAAATCCCGTAATTACTCTTAGTTTTCGGACACTCTAAATTTTCGAACGGAAGGGTTTTCGTCCATAATTACCGACTCTAGATTTTCGGACATTTTATTTTACAATGCTATTTTACCAGAATTCTACTCTGTCGCGCTGATCATGCGTTTTTACAACCGGATTAAGGTCATAAAGCCTCGCAGACGAATGCCTTCGGGCAATGGATCATAACATTTGCGTTATTGGGTAAATAAATGCATACCCGTATCCGATCGTCATCAAGGCTATCGGCCCCAACTGCTACCCCCTATCCCCGCTTGCTACCCCCTTCCCCAAACCCTCAAAAGTGTACATTTTTTAAACACAAAAACAAAACAAAAAGTGAGTCGTTTTTTTTTTAAACTTATCTATGACACAATTATATAATGTCATATAAATAAGTATAAAAAAATCAACTCACTTTTTGTATTTGTTATTGTGTACAACAAATGGGCAATTTTGGACAATGCAATATTATAGAAAGTCTCTAACTTTTTAACACCTGTATTTTTTGTCTCTACCTTTTCGGACACCTGTATTTTTAGTTGTTCGCTCGCGAAAAAAATAAATGTTCAGAGCAAGTTTTGCAAGTCGGTCTGCTCTACTACGCTAAGAACGATAACCATCGCATCTGCCTGTGCACACTGATCAGCCTGTTTATACTTCGCCACTGGTACACTGCAGACAGTGAGTGTATGTAATCAATAGTGTTTAACAGCTTGTGCGACGACATTGGTCAGTTTGTCATTGAAATCTGTTCATACTGGCTGCGTTCAGGGAAAACGGGGCTTAATGCATGTCAAATTAGTGGTGTCCTGTACACACTGATTAGCCTGTGCAGTGCACACAAGCTAATCAAGGACGACACTT
>VMBQ01005051.1:55689-71138 GCA_007657795.1 Dreissena rostriformis | reverse complement strand
AAGGGTCTGCGTTTAGGTTTCAAAATCTGCGTTTAGGTTTCGAAAAATGCTCATAACTTCTATGTCCCTTGAGATATAACCTTCATATTTGGTATGCATGTGTATATGGACAAGGCCTTTCCATACGCACAAATATTTTGACCCCTGTGACCTTGACCTTGAAGTAAGGGTCTGCGTTTAGGTTTTAAAATCTGCGTTAAGGTTTCAAAAAATGCTCATAACTTCTATGTCCCTTGAGATATAACCTTCATATTTGGTATGCATGTGTATATGGACAAGGCCTTTCCATACGCACACAAATTTTGACCATCCGTCCGCCTGTGTGTCTGTCTGAAAACTTTAACGTTGGTCATAACTTTTGCAATATTGAAGATAGCAACTTGATATTTGGCATGCATGTGTATCTCATGAAGCTGCACATTTTGAGTGGTGAAAGGTCAAGGTTATCCTTCAAGGTAAACAAAAAAAATGAATGTGCATCTCATGGAGCTGCACATTTTGAGTGGTGAAAGGTTAAGGTCATCCTTCAAGGTCAAAGGTAATTTTTTTTTTTTTTTCAAAGCGGCGCAGTAGGGGGCATTGTGTTTCTGACAAACACATCTCTTGTTATTATTGTTTTTCATATTTTAATTTGCCCGTTTTTCTAATATAATTGTTTTTAATTTATTAAAATTTTTTTGGATTTTTTTTTTCGAAAATAAATGTTGTATTGCAGCATTGCTTAATCAGTTATGATATTCGTTATGATTACTGCCTTAAAAGCACCACTGTTAAGGCAAAAATTCCCATAGCCATATTTCACATGGTTATGCACTCTGTTGCTGTTTTCCCAGGAGGCCCAGAGTGAAGATGAACTGTGTTATGACCTGAAGTACGCCCTGCGACTGTGCTCAGAGCACGGACACAAGAGGGAGTGTGTGCACATCTACTCACGCATGAACTTGTATGAAGAGGCAGTTGACCTGGCCCTAACGGTGAGTGTCCCTGGATGTAACAGTAGCGGGTATTTTAAACCAGTGTGTGGCTTAATTGTACTTGCACAAACAAAGCTTGAAGTCTAGTTGGTCTAGTGAAATCATGGGTGGTCATTTCATTTATAAAAAAAATATTTCACTCGGGTTATACGTTTATGTTAAAAAGAAGCAAGATATATCGAAGACATGGGGTCCCAAAATGCCAGTGCTTGTCAGGCAATTACTATAATCAGTTGATCAAGTTTCACAAAAGTTTCAGCAAATTTTCTGAAAGTGGGGGCATACAAATTCACTTTTATACAAACTTCTGTGCTGTAAAAGATTGTTCTACCACTTGGTCTGTGTTTCTTCTGTGTGCAGGTGGATGTAGAGTTGGCCAAGACAGAGGCCAACAAACCAGAGGAGGATGTGGAACTGAAGAAGAAACTTTGGCTCAGAATCGGTGAGTAGACATGTACAACTCATAGTTTATGTTCAGTATGTGCTATTCAGACATGCTTTTACTCAAGTGCTCTCCTTCTGAACATGCTTAACAAAAATATTGTTCATTGTTACATGTCATGGATACCAACCACACACAGTTACACACTTACAGATCTTTTACAATTTCACATGCTACATTGTATTGTTATGTCTATTGTAACTTAATTCTCCTCTAAATAAGGATTTTTTGAATATCACAGTTGCATAAAATGATTAAATGCAAATCAGTTGGTAATATATATCTTATCTTTTACTCAAACTGATGCCACAAACAGAGTCCATTTAGAACAAGCTCTGTACTAAAAACGGGTTGAACATACTGGGTTTAATTCGGTCATTTTATCGCATCAGGTTCAACAAGGGCTTCAGGTAGGGTTTCCCCTTAATAACAAGGGTGCTCATCCTGTTTGCATGAAATAAATGTTTATGTTTGATGTCTGTGGGCATTGCATCATATTGTGATATTTTTTAGCTCACCTGAGCAAAATGTGCTCATTTTGAGCTTTTGTGATTGCCTTTTATTATGTTGTCAGCGTGTCACAATGTAATGTTTGCTCTCTGTTGTCAGCGCGTCATGTTGTTGAGGAGGAGAAGGATGTAAAGCGAGCCATGGAGTTTCTACATGAGTGTGACCTCCTCAAAATAGAGGACATCCTGCCTTTCTTCCCTGACTTCGTCACCATAGACCACTTCAAGGTACTCATTTCTTGATAGCCAGAAGGACTAAACAGCTTTTCTAGCACATATGAGGCACGTTCTGGGAAAACTGGGCTTAATGCATGTGCGTGAAGTGTCGTCCCATATTAACCTGTGCTGTCTGTACAGGCATATCAAGGACAACACTTTTCGCCTTTATGGTATTTTTCGTTTTAAGGAAGTGTCTTCTTAGCAGACTGCATGGGCTAATCTGGGACGACATTTAACGCACATGCATTAAGCCCAGGTTTTTCAGAACACCACTCATATGCTTATATGACTTTTTGACTTGCATTGGCCTCATTGCATTAAAGTTTATAGACCAACAACTTATGAGTGAAAGTATTTCTCTGTTAAAATAAGCATAAATACAAAAATACGTATTTAGCACTTAATTTGAACGACTCATAAGAGAATTGGGACAATTAGTTTCTGTCAAAGTTTATAATGATATTGAAAGTAAAATGAGTTTTGAATGCCTTTGTCCAATTAAAATAATATTGAAATAATACTTGTACTGGTATATAATGCTGAATGTTTTATTATTTAAACATTTTCATTGTCAATTCACATAATTTCTAAAGCTGTCAGTTGTTATCTCTTGTTTAGTTAACATTGCTAAATTTAATTATTTTATGATTTATTGTGTGTTGTGTTAAGTTCAGCAATATAAAAATGTGTTAAAGGCCACTAGCCATGCGGAAATCATATTTGGCTGAAGCAAGTTTTTAGTAAGCAATGCGAGCAGGAAAGTGCTATTTTTATATTGGCTGATAACACTTCCAAGTTTAACTCCATGACGTTATGCGATGTATTGTGGTGTGTGTTACCAGGATGCGATAGTGACGTCACTGCAGAAGTACAACCAGCACATTGAAACCCTGAAGGACGAGATGGAGGAAGCCACGAACAGTGCAGAGGAGATACGCAAGGAGATACAGGCATTCAGAAACAAGTACACAGCTAATAACAAAGTAGCTTCACAAGTCCCCAGTCTGTCCTTAATTGCAGTCTGTTGACATTCAAAAAATGGTAAAAGTTCCAGTGCTTAAAAAGGTGAAGTTACGTGTAAATTATGTCCGGCTTTTTTTTGCCAAATCTTCTTACAAAGTTATGTACATTTGCATGGCTTTGGGTTTCTCTATATTATTGACTAATATGATTATGTGGTAAGTTAACCAGGTTTAAATGATATATTAATGATGGTGACAATATACCTTTACAGTTGTTTAAGCGGGACTTAAATCTTTGTAGACATGCCAGTATTTTGGCATCATGTAATTATAAATTCCTAAAACTCTCCAAAAGAAAGCCATTACAAACTACAAAAGCTATGTTGGATACGCTTCAGGTACGCCCATGTGAAGGCCCTGGACAAGTGCTCCAAGTGTGGGTTCCCCCTGGTGACCAGGGCATTCTACCTGTTCCCATGCCAACACAAGTTCCACTCAGACTGCCTCATAGAGGAGGTGAGCATGGCATAATTACGGCTGTCCATCAGGAATCAAACATTGTAATAACAAAATCAAAACAATTGTGTCAATTGTATACAAATTGTGATTTTTATGTCCACCAGTATATACTGGGGGACATATTGTTTTTGCCCTGTCTGTTGGTCTGTCTGTTGGTCTGTTTGCGCCAACTTTTACATTGGCCATAACTTTTTCAATATTGAAGATAGCAACTTGATATTTGGCATGCATGTGTATCTCATGGAGCTGCACATTTTGAGTGGTGAAAGGTCAAGGTCAAGGTCATCCTTCAAGGTCAAAGGTCAAATTTATGGGTCAAAATCGCTCAAAAGTGGACATAGTGTTTCACAAACACATCTTGTTCACAATATATTTTTTGTGTATAATATGTATTTAAATTGCAAAATATGGCTCTATTATGCAGCCAATGTATATCATTTGCTTACTGGAGTAGATTAAGTCAGTGTGGCTTAACCCATGGTTTTTGTTGTAGTTTTGGGCATAACATTCCTTTTTCTTTACTTGTATCATTCTGTGATTTACATTAAGATTTTCTTTGAAGATATGTTATTCTTTATTCTACATTTTACCCGTTGATTTTTAGTTCACCTGAGTACAACATGCCCATGGTGAGCTATTGTAATACCGTGATGTCTGTCAGACTGTTATCCTTATGTGTGTGATGTGTGTCTGTCAACTTTTTTTTGAATGACTAGAAGAGCTGGGCAGAATTTGACGAAACTTCACAGGAATGTTCCTTGGGTGGTCCTCTATAGAAATTTTTCAAATTATCCCAGTCCATTCTTTTGTTCTGAAACTGCAATGCCCAGCAGTTCAATATTTGTAGCATTGTTTTGTGGTCCACTTCAAAGTGTGTTCAAAATATGCCCCTTGGTACAAAACTGGAATATACTGGGGAAATCAGTATAACATAGACTTACATTAGAAAGACCTTTTAAATTCTTTTTTGTCTAAAACTGAAAATCCCAATGCTTTCATATTTGGTTTGTAGCACCATCTAGTGGTCCTCTTCAAATATTGGTAAAAAAAATACTCCTGGGATCCATACCGGCTTTGTCCTGGAGGCCACCAGTTTTATGTAGACTTACACAGAGAAAACCTTGTTTGAAACTGCAAAGCCCAAGGCTTTCATATTTGGTATGAAGCATTACAGAGTGGTCCACAATTTGTTGAAATTAATTCCCCTTGGGGATATAACTGGCCCTGCTCTTGGGGTCACCAGTTTTACTTTGACTTATATAAGGAAAACTTTAATCTTCTTGTATTAAACCGCGAAATCCATGGCATTTTTATTCAGTATGTAGCATCGTCCAGAGTTCTTCTACTAAGTTTGGTCAAATAATGCCCTGGGGTGGAAAATAACCATGCCCCAGGGTCACATTCATAAAATTAACGTATAGCAAAATAAAGGGAGAAACCTGATTTACATTGACTTGTTATATTATAAAAAAAAATCTTGATGGAGAAGGCTGGTAATAACTATCATTTACTGTAAACTGTGTTATTTGGCGATTGTCTTTAAACAGCGTGGTTAAAAAATCCAATATTGATTGGACAATTTAATGCAGCAAGATATTTCGTGACTGTGGTGGTTAATTTTTATTACATATCCAAACAATCATAGCCAATATGGGAACAGTTCAATCACTGTTAGGACTCCACATGTCTGGGCCCATTGTACATTCCAGATTCTGCCAAACCTTATGGGAAATAAGGGTGCGCGTGTGAAGGAGCTCCAGAAGAAGCTGGCGGAAAGGGAGGAGTCACGGCAGCCCGCAGCAGTACTCGGCAAGCAGGAAATGGCCGCACTCTCTACCAAGATGGCCGTTAAGGTAGTTTTAGTTTTGTACTTATTTATTTTAGCTCAATTGCATCGAAAGTTTAGGCTTATTGAAACGTTCTCGAGTCCGTTTCCTGGGTAGAACCAGTACTTGATGTCTTTGGGTGAGATGCAAAGTCTTAAGAACACTCCCACAGTGGGATTACCAGTGACCTCCCAGTAGTTAGGCAGACACCTTATCCACTACGCCACGGCGATCTGCCATGGTGTATGTCCCCGTCGTAGGAACTATTGTATGGCACATTCAAATTATGACTGATTTAGTTGTGTAAAAAATTTATCACCAGTTTATGATTAGGGTGTTCATGAAATCAAGAATAATTTCAAGAACATGAATACAATAACTGGAATAAACGATTGATAGATTTTGGGTGTCAAACATTATGCTTCTTTGAAAAAAGTATCATAATCTCATTTATTCCAACAATGTTTAATATGATGATAATAGACTACAATTTAAGAAATTTTCAGGGTTCAAAAAACTGACTTCCATTTTTTTTCTGCATATTTGTTTAATGCTTATCTTAGTATAAATTTGAGAGAAATACCATGCAAAAACACATTTTATAATTTAAAATATATTATTGATTTAGCATTCAAATAACATTTGCATCAAAATGATGCAATGCAGGTAATTAGCAGGAGTCAAAAGTGAGAAATTTGCAAAATGCTTGCATCAAAAAGCAGGATTCTGCTTCAATTGAAATCCCTGACTTATGCTTACTTTGAAGCTATGTCTGGCATGATTTAACATCAACTAGTATCACTTCATCTTGTATTAAAGAATGACTGCATTGTTTCAATAATGGACATCAACCAACAAACAAACCTCTCTCTTTTCAGGCTGAACTTGATGATTTAGTAGCATCGGAGTGCATCTATTGTGGAATATACATGATCATGTGAGATGGATGGTTAAATAACTTATTTTAATTCAGCATTTGTGTTTTAACTCGAAAAGTGTTCAGGTATAAATTGGAACGCGTTAAATACATCGTGCAATTTCGTTCGTGTTTTGAAAGGTTTACCCCACTGTGTTGTATTGTACTTGTTTTACTACAATAAGGTACATCTTTTGATTAATAATTGAAAAAAAAATAACGAAAAAAACAACAACCATATAGCAATATATCGTTACATGTAGATTTTTTATTTTTCAGGAGCATTGATAAGCCTTTCATTGAAGACAATGAGGATGATAAGGGTTGGGTGTAACCTATTAGGGTTAGGTGTAACCTCACACAGGACTTCCAGGGAACAGTATGTTTTCACTGAGGACTATCAAGCAAACTTTATATTGTAAATGCCAAAGCATATAACACAACTGTAGCATGCATCATTGAAGTATGCATGGTGTTATAAACATATAAGGTGTATACAAATGTACCGGTTAGCTGGTAAATGCTATTATGAGTGTGAATGAAAATAAGTGATGTTTAAATGGGTAACTTTATAACTATGTTTAAATGGACGTGCTTAATAACAATGTGTCATTCCATGTGCAATATTCTAGTCCAAGGACATGTTTATGTTAGATTCATTGTTTTGTATGTATTTCTTAAGATTTGTGATTAAATTATTTCTTATAGAAAAAATTGTTATATCAGTTGTTTTTTATCATGGCTGTCTGTCAACATTTATCGTCAATGTGCGCAGGCAGTTCCTAGCAAAAAAGAATGCAATCGTCATATATTTAGCTAAGAATACATATGTGTTTCATTTATTTATCCCAAAACATGCATGAAACTGTAATTACTTCCTGTTCCTGTTACACTGTCAACTGTACAATATACCAACAGTTTTACTTGACATCTCCCACATACACTGTTTATTGTACAGTATAACAATAGTTTGAAACGACAACTAACACAAATGCTGTTATCTGTAAATTATCATAACAGTGTTACAAGAAATCTTCCACTAGCACTATTAATTGTACAGTATAGCAACAGTTTTACAAGACAAAATAGTGTCCATGCTTTTCAATGGCTTTAAGCTGAGTCAATAAATCTTGTAAATTATTATCAATTGCACTTGTGTTCTGAAAGATAAGAAGCAAAACAATATGGCATTGGACTTTTATTATTAAACCCACATTCAAGTAGGCATTTTCATTTTACAAAATGTACAGAATATACAAATTCAGTGTTTATGTACAAGACATCATGAAAGAACATTATAACATATTTACATGTGATCACACACATGTTGTGAAATAAGCACATGCTGCTGATCAATGCTTCAATGAGTACCGGGCATGACTGGTGAAAAAGACCAATGGCATTGGACATTATACAAGGATGCAACATCTCAGACAATACACCATACATCTCCAGAGAGAAGATGTACATAACATCTCCTTTATCGTTACTGTCCAAAACATCTTTTACGTGTACTGCTCTCGAGTCAGAAAACTGGTTGTAAAACAAGTACTCATCACACATGACTTGTACACTAAACTTCATTTCTTCTTGGATATACTACCAGTAGCAGGTATAACAGTTGACTTAGTACCAGACACCTGTGCTGTCACATTAACATTGTCCCCTATCCTGCCCGCAGTGGACTGAATGGGCTCATCCCACTTGGACTTCCTCTTCTTGTCATCTGAAGACAGACATAAACAGCAGGGGTCAGCCGCTGTGAGACTGCCAGCCACATTATTTCCATCCCACAGATCATATGGGCAAACCACGCTTTCAAACTAGTTTATTTACCTTGACATTAAAATTTATAGAAACCGCACTAGATCAACCATTGCCACACAATATCGATTATGGCGGCTCTATACTATGGTGAACATTTGTTATTCAAGGGAGTGAATTTGACTGTAAAATTACTTTGAAAACAACTCTTAATAAACCTGTACATTAAGTCAATATAAGGAAAATGCCTAGATGTGCAATTGTGGTGCCCACTGTTTTACTGAAGCTGGTAACTCCGATTGAGCTGCGTATAGGGTAACTCGCTCTAGAGTCGAACAGGTTATCAGTACACTAATATTATAATAAGCTCTTTGTTCAAAGCCGGGACTAAGGTGGTTCAAGCGTTTAGTATCATGTCTAATTAATCTAATTTTCAAACAAGGATATCAGTAAAACTGATGGATGCTCCCCAATGATGCTTTGTCGATATATGGGTTAATTGTTGTGTGTGGGGAAAAAAGTGTGACCTTGAGAAAATCTATTATTAGCCTTGGTGACCTTGACCCCAGTGACCTCAAACCTCATTAAAAGGTAGAGGTCCATGCAAGGTACCTACATGCCAAATATGTTAGAGATCGGTAAAATATTGAAAGCGCTATGAGAAACTAATAAATCAAAGAGTGTGACAGAATGAAGTAAGGAAGGACAAACTGGCAACTATATGCTCTCCGAAATTTTCGGGGAGCATAAAAACTGTAATGAATAGGGTTTGGTTGTCAATATTAAGTCATTAGTGAATGCTGTGAAATGCATTCGGCCAAAATGCTGAATTATAACTCCATTTTAAAGACGAGTTACCCTTTAATATTGTATTGTACTGTTGCTTCTATACATTTTCTCTGTATATAGTTTATTTTACAACACACATGTAGAACTTGTCACGGTTTACTTGGTACCTGTGATGCTTATTATTTCAGTTTTGGCCCCTGGCTTTTTGGTTGCTGTAACAAACTCAACCTGAAAAGCAAACATACATGTAGTAAAGGGTGTATAACAATCATAACTTATGCAGCAACTTTGGAAATGCTGCTTTATTATGCAGCTCCTATCTTTAAACAAAGTTAACACAATCTTACAACACAGTTAGTATAATAAATCTGACAAATCTGATAAAATTGTTGCAAAATGCATTCCATTATTACAAACTGTTATGTGGAAAACTTGTTTTGTAATATTAAGTGTTTTTTGTGAAATTAAAAATAATGCATCGGACATAAACCCTTAAGTAAGCTTTACCAGTGATGATGGATATTATTTTACGGAAACCAGACTACATAGTACAAAAAGATACAAATGTTTGCTACTTGTACAAGTACATACTTATTCAATATTAACTACAATAACCTAACATGTCTATTTTCATGCACATATTTAGGGTTTAACATCAATGAGTGCTTCAACACAAATAAAATACAAACATCAAGAACAATGTATGTTCACCTTTGTGCGCTCTTTCCTTTCCTTCTCCCTTTTCTCCATGTCCTGCTTCTGAGCCTTGTCTGAAATACAAAGGTAGCACATACAAGATACCAGAGCTACACATAACAGGGGTATTTGTGTAAATACTCTCTTAAATTGTAAGTAGGAGGGTACTTGTACCACAAGACAAATTGTGGCGTGTTCTGAGAAAACTGGGCAAAATGCTTGTGCGTAAATTGTCATCCCAGATTAGCCTGTGCAATTCCGCTTTTATGGAATTTTTGGTTAAAATGATGTCTCTTCTTAGCGAAAATCCAGTTAAGGCGAAAAGTGTCGTCCCGGATTAGCCTGTGCGGACTGCACAGGCTAATCTGGGATGACACTTTACACACAAGCATTTTGCCCAGTTTTCTCAGAACACGCCACAATTATACAGGAACTACAGCTGAACATTCAAAATCTTGCCAAAAACATCTCTGATAGTTATGTGCACTCAGTATCGTATAATAATTAATTACCATTCACATACAACCTCTTAAATCAATTGCTACGTCAGTGTTCGACACTAACTCATCTGAGTTAGGAGTCCTTTGGACTCCCTACTTTTGAAATGTAGGGTCCAAACAGTCTTCAGGGAGTCCTAAAATAAAGACACTTTTTATATCCTACTTTTCGGGTTATATCACATGTTAATCCATGAAATGTTCAATTCTTGTTCATTGTTTGCTTTCAGATCGAAGTTCAAAGTGACTGTTGATCAATATTTGCTGTTATTTGTTATATCACACTGCAAAATTATTTAACACATGCCAGTAATATATAAGTTAATTATTTTAACGTTTAAAATATACTATTATCTTTTATGCATTAATACACGTGCAAACGATGAAAAAAACCTACCCCACATGCTTAAGTGTCCGATCATCACAGATGAATTATTTTATCGTGAGTTTGCACAGAATATAGTCAAAATCTTAAGTATTTTTAAATGAGATATTTAAGTTTGAAGTGTTGCATTTGAAAAGTCTCCCAAGTGTACATGAGCAATGTTGATTTGAAGCTAACATGTGTAAACGTCGCGTTATCATTACAATTCAGTAGTTTGTTTGGGATTACAAATTTAATTATGCTTATTTGAAAATTCAACAAAACATTTACAACTGTTCGTTTTGATTTCAATTATAATTTGTTAAAACGCTTTACGTGTCGAAAACATGTTTTTGACAATATTATGCATGAAAAGCACAATTTCCACGAGGATTTCACTATGTTTCCATCTTCAGTCTCTTAAGTTAACGGCCACTATTTTATCGTGGAGGAAAGGGTCAATAAAACGTGATGATTTTTATAGTAATTTACTGTAATTAGAAACTGTTTTGCGAAGCTAGTCCAAATAATTAGACGTGATATACCGATGTATATCGACCTCATATTTATAAGAGTACTGCGAAGCCAGTTAACTTTAGCGCAAATATCCGAGAAAAGAGATGTCCACGATCGGTTTGATTCGAAGTTCCAGAGTTCCCCTATTACTACACGCACACACTGCGACAGGGAACCAAATGAAAAAAAAATCGGATTGTTTTGTTTTTGTCTATGCGTTCACGCAGAATGATCAGTGACATATTTTTTCGGATGCGCAAACGTTCGGACATTCTAATCTCGCGAAACGAATTATGTAGATCATTTTTTTTTATAATCCAAAGACGATTTTGAAGGAGTCCGACGGACTTCCTTGACACAAAAACAAAGAGTCCGAGTCTCATTTTTAGGAGTCTCGGGCTCCCGGACTCACCTTAGTGTCGAACGCTGTACGTATCGGATCGTTGTACCCTGTCAATATTACACAAAAGGGGAAACTTTGCTTGAGAAATTCTTACAAACTTTTCTTTCATTGTTAGCAAACCACTGCAAACTGTCAATAAGAGTACCTAGGGCATCATATAAGGACTCCTTGCCCCAGATGGACGGGTCATACAGCTCCGGGGGATAGTTTGTACCCTTCTCATCTATACCACAGAATTCTATCAACTTCTCATAGATACTGAAACACACAAAACCCTACAAATATGGCGCTGAATTTAAGGAAATAAAAATAAATATCAGAAGACCAAACAGGTTTTAGTAATAATGTCTCTTAATTAAAGTTTTGTTTTGGAAGTGATGAGCGTGCTGTAGTTTATAACTGGCTTTCAAAGAAGTAAAAAATGGAAGAATTAAATTCATTTTTATTTAAAACATTTCATAAAATATTGTTGAATATTTATTTAAATTATGTTATTAAAAATCTAGTTTATAAAAAAAACTTTAATCTAAAGAGCATGCAGTTCACATAAGGTGCATCAGGAAAATAAATTCTCACCTGGGATTTCTGAAGTCTACTCTGTTCTGTATAGTTTTATTGAGATTCAATCCTTCCTTCAACTTTCTTTCATGCAGTGCTGCTATTTTGTCCTGCGAAAATATGGAAATGTGTTAAACAGGAAACCTACACTATGCAGCAACCATGCCACACAACTGTACCAAAAACAACTAAGAATATGAAGGTTACAATTTTATAATGGACACACAGAATTCATATCACATGTTAACATGTAATTTAATAAATTTCAAAATACCATGTGCTTAGAAATTTCGGATTTGGGAAATAATTGATTACGTGTTTGATGTGTTTGTCAGCGTGAAATATTTTTAGGTAGAAAAAACACATATATCTATATCCAACTAGGAATGTGTCACAGTATCTGATGACCCCCAAACACAATTGATCACATGTGTGGACTGGATTTAACACAATGCATTGAGACTAATTTTCCCTGACACGCATCATTTGAGTATTTTATTCAAGGTCACACCTGTCACCCACCTGGAGCTGCTTGGAACACTTTGTCGGTGGCTCTGGAGGCAACTCTATCTCATCCAGGGATTTATTCAACATCGACCGGGAGAGAGATGCTGTTAACAGCAATAGATGTATGTTATACATAAATGGCCAACCCGGGGTCACCCTCCCCCCCAAGTGAAAAACATGCATGTTTTTCAATGAGGTCTTTCCCCTATAGTTGTATATCAGCCCGAAATGAAAATCTACATAGTGTTAAACATACTGACAGGAATAGTTTTTTTGCAAGGAGGATTTCATTTTAATAGTGGAACACATTTAATGATGGCAGTACTTTAATATATCCATACAGTTTCCAATGTTCATATAGTGTTTTATCATAACTGAAAATCTGCTCAACAGATTGTTATAATGGGTATTTGCAGTACTGAAACTGACTATTGTACCTATATAATTTCATGTTACTAGCCCCTGTGACCTTGACCTTCGACCTATTGACCTAAAAAATCGATCAGCATTTTCTTTCCTCCCAACCATTAAACAAACTTGCATGATTGTAGGTCAAAGCCTTCACTACATATCCTGCCAAAAATAATCTAATATGGACTGACCATCTGATGACAGACAGACGGGTGCAAAGCAATATACTATCGCTTCTTTGAAAGGTCATACCGGTGAATATTGAAAGACAAAACGGATACAAGTGCTTGTATATCATTAAAGCATTACAAGTTTGTTCATGATAGATTTATATCAAACTTATATTGTCCTATTTAATGTGAACTTCATTCGAATAAATTATGTGCTTGAATTGTTTTCTACATTTGTATTCTTTTTTTGCTCATGCTTTACAAGTTTAATGATGCCAAGTACCTTATCAGCTACAAACTGTTTTTTTTATATTAACAAATGAAACCCTTTTGTCAAAGGGCACTTATTTCAATATGAGCATCCTAACCAATATAAAACAAAGTTCATTACTAAGAATCAACCAAAATACTCTTGTTTGTTAATTAAAGGGAGACTGTACGATTTTTATATGTGTTAAATTTTAATATACTAATAAAATTATGTTACAATGACACAAAATAGGCAATAAAAATTATACATTGAAGACGAATTTCATAAACTGCAGCAGACAAGTTAGCGCTGGTTAAAACCAATGCCAACACTTTTACTCGTATTTGTTAGGAAACAAAATTGTGTCTTTGTGTCGTATGAACAAATCTGCACTAAAACTAAATTTAGATTCACATTGTACATGCATTATATATATGCTGGCGAATTCGGCTGGAAGCCTTTTTCACTTTCATAATTAAATATCTGGCTTATTTCGCATTTTTCGACACATGTTCTTCTTAACTTTTATTTTAATTTATATTGAAATATATGTATAATATTTATTTTTTTATAAATTCATAAATATTTGACAAAATCGTACAGTCCCGCTTTAAATGTAAAACAATGTGTTATTTTTTATAGCAACTTACATGCTTGTTCCACATTCAGTGAAGAAGACCGTACTTTTCCCTGCAAAATATTCAACAAATTATTCATTTCATTGGGACAAATATAGACATCAAGTTTCATATAGATTTTTAATTTGAACCATCTTTGAACCCACATGACCCAGTTTCAAGCTCATTTAAGAGATAATTAGGAAAAATTTCTGACTAAGTTCTTTCAAATCCCTCACTACAATTGTAAACTTATAAACAAGACAGAAAAAGCTACACCTCTGATTAAGTAATTGCCAATAGTTTTTTTCTTTCAATTTGACAATACAAAACTGGTCATGTGACTGAGTACCAGTACTTGCAATGCAAATTTCCAGATTGGCATTACAACTGATGATAACAAAGAGGTCACAGTACCTCAACAACTGCTTTCCCATGCCCCGCACTGTCGCCACTGTGTCCCTCCTTTCCACTGCCGTCTTCCTCCTCCTCTTCCTCAGATGATGACTCTTCCATATCATCTGCCCCATATGACACCAACTTGGCTGGAAAACATCACACGAAACAGGAAAATTATCAGCAAATTATTGCTTTATTTAGATATTTTATTTAGTCTCATTTGTTTATTTGATTCAATATTTGTACAACCATTTGTATTTAAATATGACATCATACTAATTAATGACTTTTATTTTAAAACTTGGAAGTGAACTTCAACCTTTCTTACAGTAATTTTATTTTCTATTGGTTACTTGTACATTGACTTTACCAGTCCAGATCATTAGGTAAACATTAAGATACAGAAACCACTCAGGCACTGTCAATTAAACTCCAATAAACACACAAGCAGGAGTATCCTTTAAAGGTCAATTTCAGAGAAAATCTAAAGTCAATATATTGAACGCTATTCACATTAAAATATGATTAAATTATCGGGTAAATAATGTTTTGTTGTTGTGTTTACCATAAAAAAGATGATTTTGTTGACTTTTGTGATCGTAACTCGCAAATCGTGATTCGCTTATCTCCCTTGTTCTCCCCTGTTGTGTGACGTCACACATGAACAAGCATTTTCGCGTTCGCTTAGAAGATAAGCGATAGTTCAGAATTCGGGTTTTATTTTTCTGTCTTTATTGATATTTTCGTGAAATTGTTTTCACTGGTTAAGCACAGTGATAGGGAAAATGGTTATGTGTGGGGCCTTTGGCTGTAAATCACGTTTCAGAAAATATAATGTGATTTATTTCCAGTTTCCAAACGACAAAAAACTGAAGAAGATTTAGTGCACTAAATTCTGTCGTGCTAGCCATGTTTCCAAACACAAACTGTTCCCTCCAAATAAAAACAGCCGCGTGTGTTTCTGCCACAGCATCGATCCGCAGAATCACGCCATGTCTTTATACGCGGCGATTGCCCGAGTGTCACAAGGGCTGTTTGTAAAACATGCATGTCCCCATATGGGCTGTCAGTTGTAGTGGCAGCCATTGTGTGAATACGTTTTTTGTCACTGTGGTGGTGGTGGTGGTGGTGGTGGTGGTGG
>VMBQ01005051.1:39581-54976 GCA_007657795.1 Dreissena rostriformis | reverse complement strand
CTAGTGACTTGAAAATCAATAGGGGTCATATGCTAGTCATGATCAATGTACCTATGAAGTTTCATGATCATAGGCGTAAGCATTCTTGAGTCATCATCTGGAAACCATTTTACTATTTCTAGTCACTGTGACCTTGACCTTTGACCTAGTGACCTCAAAATCAATAGGGGTCATCTGCCATCATGACCAATGTCCCTATGAAGTTTCATGATCCCAGGCGTAAGCGTTCTTGAGTTATCATCCGGAAACATTTTTCCTATTTCCAGTCACTGTGACCTTGACCTGTGACCTTTGACCTAGTGACCTCAAAATCAAAAGGGGTCATCTGCCGGTCATGACCAATGTCCCTATGAAGTTTCATGATCCTAGTCCTAAGCGTTCTTCAAAGGGGGGCATAAATATTTACAAGTATTGATTGTATACTATAAAAAAATGTTAAATAATTTTCAAATTATCGAAAATTAGAAACAGATACAGATAATATGCTGATATATTTACTTCTGTGCAACTGTGTTAACATTTCGTCAGCTTCTCTGCATACTTCATACTATTACCATCGAATGTCATCTGTCAAAACAATAATTATCCTGTATATGGACGATTTCCATTTTTAACATCAAATTCTGGTAAATATTGACCAAAACAGTGCTCAAACTCATAAACACAAACTCAATTTTGTCTAAAGTTTCAAACGAATTTCGGCATATGTTTCTATTTAAAGATCTGGTGAGATTTTGATTAAAAGTTTCGTAGTGAATTTCAACTAATGTACCGGGTACCTCGCGAATTATTTGCCATTGACAATTCCTTTGAATAAAATAAAAAATAAACACGCTGTATCGTTATCGTTACACTCTCTTTGTTCGTTCATTATTGAAACAATTATCGTACTGTACACTGATTTCACACAAAAAAGCATCGTGTACAATCATATTCTTTTGCAACGACCAATAAACAACTTAATTTATATTTAGATATCATAACATGTATAAGTCATTTTCTGTATTTAAACATTTTTTTTTATTTAAATTGTCAAAATTACTTATATTTTTGTGTTGTCTGTGTATGGTGTATGTTGGTTGGTTCTCATTTGTTTTTAGAAATTCTTTTGAAAATAAATATCGTTATTTTAAATGTTTTAAGCAAGTCTCGTTTTCGAGATCATATATGGGAATTCACTGTGTGAGCTACTTCGATATGTTTACTGACCGATACAATTATTGTTTTGACAGACGACACTTGCTTATCTAAAGTTTGTGTTTCGTAATACCCAGGATATTGGATATTTAGGGCTTGATTGGGCAATAGAACAAAGACGCAGTCGGCGGGTCTTGGTAAACGTTTGTACTGACCAACATAACATTTAATAGTGCACGTGCTTATCTTACATTTAGGGATCAAAAACACCGGCAGAGCCACTGTGTGCTTGTTTTGGCCATAAAAGATAATCCTGATGGCTATTTTCAGTAGCACACGTGTTCAGAAACTAACAAGTTCGAGTAATAAATCAAAGAGATTATGATCTGAGAACTGCATGGAGTCTGAATTTTAAGTCAGTGAAATGAAACCAAATGCTGATAAATCAAAATGGGCACCGCCTTAAGTTTCAATATAAAATTCGACATGAAGACATATATGATGCAATTATTACAATAAAGTATATATACAAGTTTTTATCCAACACTTAATACACGCACTCTTTCCATGCGTTAAGCGAGATGTTGTACATAACCGCATAATTTTCGCGCCAAAGGAACAAAGAAAAAACACGAAATATACATGGACTGTATATTTGACGCTAGAATTTGTAAACGCCGCGCTAACATAAAACAATCAGAAGTGTGTTTCGGATTACAAATTGGTATTCTTATTGGAGAAATTCAACAAAACATTTATATTTGTATTCTATTTGTAATGAATTCAATATAAGTTTGTTAAAACGCTTTCCGTGTCGAAAAATATTTTGATAACATAATGCATGAAAAGCACGATTTCCAGGAGAATTACATCGGTTGCTATCATCAGTCTCTTAAGTAACTGACAACGATTTTATCGCGGAGTACACGTAAGGATTAGTGTGGTAGGTATAACACAGTCATAAAACTGCAATAAACCAATTAAATTGACCACTCGCCAGCTGTCAATCAAACTCGCATAATAATCAATCAGATTTTGTTTATTGCGGCCACATGGTCCGACAAACAAAGACTGTCGGAGTAATGGAATAAGCGTTTTATGAAAACACAACTTAGTGGGCGTATTTGGCGACTGGTCAATTATCAATTGATATTGACATAGGGGTTATTCAGAGGCAATCAAATTACCGCTAATGATTATCACTCGCGCATTTTTTGCAAAAAAAAAGACGCTTTGGGAAAAAGTTGCGTTTTACCCTGAAAAATACCGTAGTGTGCTTTCTGTCGTCTGAAAATTGTATTGATCTTTACATTTGCACTATGCATAAGTGGAAAAGATTATGAACTAAAACAAACATGGGCGATGAACAGTTAGAGCATCGATGTAATTACATCGATGGGTGCAAATGATTAGAATTATTGTTATAAGTTAAGTTATGTGTTACAATAATACGATTTCTTTCACTTGCATTTATTTACAAAGAAAGAATACAATAATTTGGATAGATGATGTTAAATCTAATAACGAACATTTCAGGGCTTTTTCTAGCCATTTTGGGAAAAGGAGTCTGGTCTAATTGAGATTTTTTAAATCGATAAAATGGCGTGTACTGTAATATACGGTCTAATTTCATGCAGTTCATCTTCATAATGATCAGATTCGTCAAAAAAATCCACAATTTTACATGAAAGTATTGATGTTATAGCAATGAAGTTGATCGTCTCGGCATAAATAACGCATGTTAAAAATAGCGGATGTACATGTGTGACGTCACAGCAAGGGAGGTAAGTCAGTCCAACTTTAAGAAAGCGGTGCGTTATCGGACGATTTACCTGGTGATTTAAGGCATAAGGCGTAGCGCTTAATTGTTGCAAATAGTTTTATTCCGCATCTCAAACAATTATCTTTAATATTATTAAGTTTCCAAAGGTGTTAAAATTGACCTTTAAGTATATTGGTGTATTTATCAAATATAGACTTGTCACTCAATTTTGTTCAGTCCTTTTTTGCTCTAAATAAGCTTGAGGAAAACTAAACTGTCACTGTTTTATATTATTATATCATTCACTCATACACAAACCTTTTCGCTTCTTTGCCTTTTTCTTGTTGTTAGATCCCATATCTGAGTGTGAGTTCTCATCTTCTAGTAGACTGGATGGAACACTTGACTTCGGCTGGGTTGAGGTTTGTTTTGGAGTGTCATGTTCATCATCTGATATTGTGTCCACTGCAGACTTCTTTTGCTCAGAAGATGCCTTTATAGACAATATTATCATATCTGATAATTGGAATTGGACACAAGAATTATAAATATATTTAAAAGCAACTTTTAAGACCTTCATTTTCTTTTATAAAATCATAAATGGATCTAGGTGAATAAAGAAACATATAAGTCTTTCAGTACAATCTTAAATTGAAGTTTATTCATAGAGAATTGTTAACACATTAAAGAAGACTAACAAGCATTACCTCATCTTCGTCATCAGATTCTTCAGCATAGCTTGCCAATGAGGCCATAGCTGCAGTACTGTCTTCTCGATTCATTTCAGCTATAAAATTTAAAAGCAAAAAAAACATATTGTTATGACTTGAGCATTACAATATTACATTTTACTGTAATAGGACTGTACTCCAGATATTTTAATAAGTAATGTATCTAAACTTTAATTGCGGTGGAATAACTTAGTGCCTGCCAATTTTACTTACCTATCTATCTATCAATACCGTCTAAACTCCCCTTTCGGGTATTTCTGAGTGGTGCGCAGTCAGTGCATGATAAAAGTGTTAAAAGTGAAAAAGTGACAAGGAATCGGATTGAAGGATAAAAGTATGGGTGAAGTGAAGTGATTTAAGGATAAAAACTGATAAAAACATGTTTCCCGGAGTTCAAGGGGCAGAAGGGGAAGACAGGACTGCCTTAACTCTTCAAGATCAGGATGAAAAACTGTAGTGGCAGGGAGGTTGTTCCACATCACAATAGCACTTGGGAAGAATGAAAACTTATAATAATTTGCAGTGGTATGGATCTGTCTGTAGGAGAGGAGGTGCATGTGACGAGTGAATCTGGTGGGTCTCTCGATATATGATGGAAGGGGCACAGCCACTAAACCCTGGATAATTTTGAAAAAGATGATTAATTTAGTATCATATCGTCTGTCTTGTAGGGTCTGCCAACCAAGTTCCTGTTGCATGGAGGTGACACTGTCATATAGGGAATAGTTATGCTTGACCCAGCGGACTGCTCGACGCTGTACATTTTCAATTTTTTGTATATTTTGTAATGTGTGAGGACTCCATACAGAACCTCAATTACCAATTGAATTATTGATATTGTTGTAACGGTGCCCGGCCAACGCGCACATACCCTATGATTGGGAACCAGCGACTAAGCGATATAGTGCATGCTGGGTAGCACGAGTAAGTACGGTCTCTTGTGCACGGGCTGTTGACGTGAGTAGATGTGTTTTCCTTGGTAGTATTACCAGCAGGCTTTGTGACTATATGTTAGCCGGTGACTGTAAATGTTAGCCTGTGACTGTGTGTTTTTTCTGGAGGTGTATTCCCAGAAGGGTTAGAGCCATTCCGTGACGTGCAGCTGAAGAGTGTAGCCGACGGGTTACCCTCGAAGACGTCGAGGACGATTAGTGCCATACTGACAAGGTTTCCAGTTGATGCCAATGTGAGTATATTATTTAGTGTTGCTAGTAATTCCAATAGTTGGAGACGAACCCCACGAATAGCTAAACGGTAAAAACACCACAATATATAGTCTGTATTTTTTTATTAAATAATTTGTTAAACATTCTAACTAATAAATGAACCCCTTTTAATCTGTAGAATGCGTAAATTACGTGCATTTTATAACATACTTCAAAGTAACTTGCCAGTGTATGTTGAATCCGAACTAATCACATCCGGCTTTCATAACACTTGCAGACAAGACTGGGGATACAAATAGTTCATTCTTACGCTAAACATGATAATCTTTCTATTAAAACGAATCTACAAAGATTCATAGAAAATACAAGCAAAGCTAATACCTGTAAAGGGATTCGCAATATCTTTATTTTAACAGTATGCTAGTGAAACGAAACACCGTTTACAATTTTAAAACCGAATTAAGCAAGCGTTGTCATCACAAGGATACACGCCACTAATAAATAATGACAATAATTGTTTAAGTTATAATCTGCGATTGTTTTAAACAGATTGGACTTGGAAAAAAAACAGATCTGGATGTATACACTGCAGGACCATGTCGTATATATGCAGCCGGAGGTGTGTGTTGGTATGTATCACTGCTGGAGAGCTCTAAAGTTCTCAACTGTCTGCACACAAGATTACTGTTAAGACTTATCCAGTCTTTAATGGTTTTTGGTAAGAACACATTTTTATACCAGTCTTTTTTATGATTTTGGTTTAAAACACTTTTGATGATAAGTAACTTGGTTTTAAAATATTTTATAACTGATAGTTGTTTAATTGTTTGGGTCTCATTTGGCGTTAATCACGACTTCGGATCTGAAAGAAGTACCGGTAAATATGTGTTTCTGGCAACATAACCTCAGTTACTTAGTTAAATTTCATGCGGGCCATCTTTATTTTTGTCTTGAAGTGGTGGTAGCACAAGTGACTTCAGCAGCTTGGTGACACAGCCCCGTTTGCGAGAATCATAGTCTCCCAATATGAGTCTTGCTTTCTCTGCTTTGGACAAGTTCCAGTGTGTAACTGTCCTTTCTAAAGGTTTTAATCCAGATTGAACTGTATTTAAGTGTTGATCGTACTAGAAATAGGTCCGCTGTTATCTATAAGAGCAGATGGATACTTTCTTTATGTGTTGGCTAGATCTATCATCCAACAACTAGGCATGATCTTTGACCAAATAAGCAAAAGAGACACTTCTATAAGTCATCAACCAAAATTGAACACCCTATGCCTAAGTTTTCCATTGTTATAGCATAGATAATTCTTCCAAATATAAAATTTTTGGAATCTCTTGGACTGACCGTTCACCCAATAATCAAAAGAGATAATCTAATATCTTTACCAACTTGCATAAACCAGGTAAGAAGAACGTTTAGATAAACATTGATTCTCTGGAAAAGGCCTTGACAAAGATTGTGTTTCTCTTGTGTAGGATATATACAATTGTGTCAAAAAGCAGGATAACCTTCTTAAAAGGGAGGGAGGGGCACCAATGAATTTACATTTTACCTTTATGTTCAAGTCAGCATTAGAAATGTCATGTCCATTGTAAATTACCGATAGTATCTGCACACTATGTCAGACAAGGTTGAAATTTAAAGGCAAAATATCTTGTATATCATTTAGAGCTACTTGAATAAAATGTTTTTGTAGCTACATATATGATTCATTCTGTTTATTAAATGTTTGAAGGACAAGTTTGCATAGATTCCAATGTTATATACACTTTGTATTACGAAGATTCAAGTTTCTTTAACTATTTAAATAAATTTAAAGAAAATTGTATTAAATAAAAAAACATTATTTCAGCGGTTACTAAAGGAATACATGCATATACAGTAGTCGCTTTGACAGAAACAGGAAATCTTGTCCATGTATATATCTTACTGAACTTGCAACTTTAGTAGTGCTATAGATGTTACATTCCATTCATTTTAACATTTGTATAAAGCAATTACATGCATAGTTTTTTACACGGTTTGGCATTTCAAAAACCAGTTCTTGAGTGTTACAAAATTACTTTTAGTGAATTAAAATTCTTTCACCTCGACATTACGAGATAAAAAAACTCATGGACTGTTTTATATTTTATTCTACATATGAAATATAAAGAGGCAGACAATAGCATTATCACAGACAAATAAAGGGCACCATTGCCTGATTGAAGATCTAACATCTTAAGAGTATAATATGGCAACATATTGATATGGGCATGCTAGTGCATATTTATGTACAACATCAAATCACAACAAATTTCTAACAAACACATACAATAAGGTGCACATAATCAACAGTGATACTGAACTAAAACTCAGCATTGACACGGAACAAATATTTTCACAATAATAATATCTAGCTGAATGTTTAAAATAGAAATGAGAGATTCTACAGTATTAACATATACAGTTTTAGATCTATAATAAATCTTTAGCTAATACATTGAGATGTAAAGTTTATTTTTTGACATAAACTTGTCACCTTTCAAACAGCTCTACAGCTATAAGAAGATGTAAATATATGTGAACAATTTTATACAAATTAATGTACATTGTAAGTAGCTCATTGATGACTAACAACATATAACCATCGTTTGAGGAATGCTGCATGTTTATAAGCAGGATTAAGGCACTTCGAAGTCGATTGCAAATAAATTTTACTGCAAATCTGAGAAATAAAACTTTCCCATCAATTATCACAAAATTGAGTATGTGGTAACCAAGAACAGTCATCTACTTGTGCAATTTAATCACCTACCACTTAATCCGTTACATTACTAGAAATACCACTTTGTTGCAGCTATATTAAACATTGACATATTGCAAGCTAGTCTGATGTAACGGGGGCACTACCAAGTCTTCATAAATGTGAAACACTCCCCTTAGCTGACTTAGAACTCGCATTTCACAAAGGGCCATAAGTCATTTATCATGTAACCCTGTCCAAGTTGACATGCTGTATGCAATTCAAAGTGTGTAATTTGATGAAACTTTTTGGTACAACCAGCAAGACTAGTTCAGAAATACCCTCAGTTTAACAGCTATAAAATAAGGCAAGACTGGTTGAGCAATAACCATCTTTTGACAGCTTGAGTTGCTTAGCGATGCCAGTCTATAACAGCAAGACTGGTTTAGCAATTACCTTCTTTTAACAGCTTGAGTTGCTTAGCGATTCCAGTCTTTAACAGCAAGACTGGTTTAGCAATTACCTTCTTTTAACAGCTTGAGTTGCTTAGCGATTCCAGTCTATAACAGCAAGACTGGTTTAGCAATTACCTTCTTTTAACAGAATGAGTTGCTTAGTGATTCCAGTCAATAACAGCAAGACTGGTTTAGCATTTACCTTCTTTTAACAGCTTCAGTGGCTTAGCAATGCCAGTCTATTACAGCAAGACTGGTTAGCAATAACATTCTTTTAAAAGCTTCAGTGGCTTAGCAATGTCTGTCAGTGACTATTACATTAAACTTATCAGCAATGTCTGTTTATAACAGCTTGATTGATTTAGCAATTTATGTCTAAATCAGAAAGACAAGTTTAACAATGCTGGTCTTAAACTGTTTTAACAAACATGTCATACAAAGGGCAAACTAACTCAGCAAAGTCTGTCTATAACGATGTTGCCATCCTTGTCTTTCACTCTTAGTCGCCCGTTAGAGTAGCGGGTTTCCTGTCGCCCGTCCGGGTATACAGTCTTCACTGTGCCATCAGGATACTCTCGTCTCTGTAAAAGAATAAGACATGAGATATGCTACAAAGACTTGTGGTCATTGAAATGTATCTCCCTTCTTATACCTTCTTATACTCATTATTTATGCATCTCCCTCCCTTTAACTTATACTCATCTGTGTTAATCTCCTCCTTGTACCTTTAACACATTGGTCTTATCTCCCGCTCAATACCTAAACTAATCGGTATGTATTATATTCACCATATACGTTTTACTTATTGCAATGTTTCCCCCTCCCCTATGTCTTATACTCATATGTATCTCTCACACAATACTTGAAATTACTCTGTATGTATATTCCCGCTCTATACCTTATACTCATTAGTGTGTATCTCCCGCTGGCCATTGGGGAACTCCATGGTCTTGTCTCCATTCTTCTCCAGGCGTATCACCGTACCATCCGGGAAGATGCTCTCCTCGGAGCCGTTTGGGAAGATGTACTTGACCGTCTGGTCTGGGAAAGTTATTTCCTTGGTCCCATCCGGGTACAGCTTCTCTGTCTGGTCACTAGTAGAACAAAGAGGGGGACAGAATGATAAGTAAGTCACTGATACTGAACCATGTTTATAAATAGGTAGTCACTTGCAGACATTGTTTTTGCTTTACTTAATTTATACAGAGATGTACTATTAAAGGATATGCATACACATAAATGGTTAAGAGAATGTAAAGTTACCGAATAGACACTGGAAAGATACAGCTCATTTATAAACATGACCAATAAGATTTCAGGGACAAATATTATAATGGTAAACAGGGCACATTCCAATCTGCAGGGTCATAACTAAAAAATGTCCTCAAAACAAAGAGAATATGGGAAATCAATCGATGTATATTGTGTCATAGAAAGTATGACCTGGGCTTCGACTACAAAAAGGATGGAAAATATTGTTATAGCAAATATGCCTGATAAGATTGTGTGCATATACACTTACTTTGGAAACTGCAGAATCTCCAATCCATCAGGGTAGTTGGTGTGTGTGGTCTTGTTTTCAGCATAGTAGTAGATCTGCAAGAGTTATACTCCATGTAGGATTCAACCCGGGTGTAAATAGACATTAAACACAGTACTTCTTTATTACATCTAGAACAGGTATATCAATCTAGAACAGGTATATCAATCTAGAACAGGTATATCAATCTAGAACAGGTATATCAATCTAGAACAGGTACATTAATCTAGAACAGGTACATCAATCTAGAACAGGTATATCAATCTTAGCTGTACAGCTTTTGGATGATCACTACATAATTAACAGGTTTTTTTGGCAGATGGTACACAATATAACTGCATATATTTTATAACCAAGAAGACTATTGTTTGTATTTAAACAAGGTAAACAAGAGGGCCATGATGGCCCTGAACCTGAAGCACTCGCAATGGTTTCAATGAATAATAGTGAGTTCAATGTACACGAATTGACTTGATCTGGTTAAACAGTCTTTGACCCCACTTGACCCAGATTATAACACGTCCTTGATATTTTCAAGAAAAACATTCTTACCAAGTTTCATAAGATTGAGAAGTAAAAGTGGCTTCTAGAGGGGTTAAACTGGTTTTCTTAAATAAGACCTAGTGACTTAGTTTTTGGACACACGTGACCCAGATTCAAACCGGGCGTAGATATTGTCATAAATAACATTCTGACCAAGCTTCATCAAGGTTGAGTGATCCATTTCACTTCCAGACTGGTACAAAAGTTGTCTAAGGTGTGGCATAGTAACTTGGTTTTTGGACACACATGACCCAGATTTGAACTCTGTCTGGATATTGTCAAGATTAACATTCGGACCAAGTTTCAACAAGTTTGAGTCATAAATGTGGTCTCTAGACTGGTACCCAGGTTTTTCTCAGATTTGACTCAGTGTTTGGACACACACGAGCCAGATTCGAACTCCACCTTAGCATTCTGACCAAGTTGAAACAAGATTGGTTTAAACATGTAGCCTCTCGAGTGGTAACAATTTAAAGTTGACAATGCATGAAGCCATACATAGGCTTATCACAATAGCTCACCATGAGTGTTTCGTGCTGAGGTGGGCTAAAAATGGAAGAGCTTATTATTCAGGGATGTAAAAATCAGTTAAAAACCACTTGTCCTTAAATAATATAAGTAAGAGCTACAGGCACTTACCACACGCTGGTCTGGCATGATCTGCTTGATGTCTCCGTTGAAGAAGGACACAATGATGGACTTGCCATCAGAAGAGATCTCCTTCTTGGTTCCGTTGGAGAAGAGAATTTCGCGGGCACCACTCCGGTACGTCCTCTCAACCTGAAACATGCAACCAGAATGGTGAGACGTTTGCATGATCAGCATGACAAGCAGAGAAATGTATGGAAGAATAATATGACGAGGGATGTTTGGATGATTAGTTGCAGAAAAACATATGGAGGATAAGCAAGCAGAGAAATGAAAAGATGATTAAAGGAAGAGAACTGAATGGAGGATAAGCAAGCACAGAGATGATAAGATGATGGAATGGTAGAGATATGTATGTATGGTCTGCATGCATAAAGTTGTATGCATGATACGAATGCTGTGAGATGTATGCATTATTAACATGCATAAATATGTGCGCATGATTGTAAAAAAAAATAAAAAATATGGAATTAATATCACTGGAAAGATGTGAACCAACACACAAACTTCTGAGTGACAAACTTAAATTAAGAGTTATTTTAATATTTAGCCATTTTAGCTATCCAATCATCCCGTTCTTTCTTCATTTATAAGCCAATTGTTATGTTACAAATACTAAACTGTAAAATATATTATATATAAACATAAATCAATGTCCAAGATTTTTCCAGCTTTAGAAATTCCCTATTAAGCATTGTGTTCATGCAAATAGCAAACAACTCATGTTAAATTCACTGGATTCAGCTTCACATATTCTGAAGTTGTTATGAAACATTTCAAGGAAACACAAAGACATTTGAGCCTTGTTCTAGCTCTTTCAGTGCTGGAACCGAATTTTAAAGGCCTTTGCAAACAGTTTGGATCCAAACTTTTTGCTATTCTGATAGTATTCTTTGAAAAAAATCTCAGAAAATTCTTATTTTAGAAATTTAGCAGACGACATTTTAGCAGACAGCAAATTTCCCAGCATGCAAAGGTCTAAAAAAACTGAGGTTAATGCATGTGCGTAAAGTGTTGTCCCAGATAAGCCTGTGCAGTCCGCTCAGTCAAATCAGGGACGACACTTTCCGCCTTAACTGAACTTTTGGATAGATAAGACTTCCTTTTTAAACAAAAAATACAACAAAAAAGGTCCCTGATTAGCCTGTGCAGATTGGACAGGCTAATCTGGGACAACACTAAGCACTTGCATAAAGCCCAGTTTGCCCTGAACGAGTCTAATTTTTTTTGACAGTTTACCTTGCCATCACTGTGCTGCACCTCCTCATAGTCATTGTGGTCTCCCTTGTCAATGACCGAGCGGTCCACCCCGTATTTTCCCGCGGCCAGCTTGCGAGGCACTGCCGGCTGGTCCTGTAATGGCGTCTCATTGCTCGGCTCACCGTATATGCTCACACTGCAATAGTGGTATAGTTGTAACATATTATTATTATATTAAATTTAAAGATACAAGTACATGTACAACTGATTGGCCAGTAAAAAAAAACACAAATTAACACCAGAAAAGTTTTAATGGGACTTTTTTGATACCCTCACTTAAAATAAATGGTCATGTGTAAGATACATTTTGAAGAGATGCGCTACAATCTTACAGGGGTTCAACTGAATACCCCTTGCACTGCAAATATGCCAGCATCATTTTATTCTACTTGTAATATCTGAACAAAGTAAGTAATACAATACAACTTAATGAACAAGAATGTACCAAAAAAGTATGGTCCAAAACTAAAACAAAAGGGATCCATGAGACTGTACATACTCCTGTGGAGCAGCCATGGTTCCCAGCTCCTGTCTAGGCACTTCCTCCCCATACGAGTTCCGCAGGGTGCTCTTGGGGTCCGGCTTCCCTGAACCATTGCCAGCCTTCCCAGCAGCCTTCACATGCTTAGCATTGCTGTGAGGTGCCTGCGTCACATGACCAGGCTTGGAATTGTGGGTAGCCTTCTTGGTCGGCTGGTTTGTCTTCAGTGCAGCGGACGTCTTCGTTGACTGGTTCACGTTTGACTGCTTTCCGTGTGTTGTGGACTGGTTGGTGGGAGGTTGGTGGGTGGAGGGTGGGGCCTGGGAGGTGTGAGATGGGCCGGAGTTAGAGCTGTGAGTGTGTGGGGCACTGGCCCGGATATTGGAGGCCTTGGAGTGAGCGGGCTGAGACTTCTGTAGTCCTCCATTGTGACTCGACAAATCTGAAACACATACATCCCTGTATAGCTTAGACTTCTTTAAGGGTCTATCAATCATGTTTTACAGATTAGCTTCTTGTTATACTGAGCTGAACACTGTAACTGTATTGATGTTATAGAATGTTTAAGTCAGAAAAAGGTGCGTAACTTGTGTAATTTTTAACAAAGGATGATACAAATCGCACATGAAGAACTTCATATCATAAGAAACAATGAGAAGTATAAATACTATACTAGTAACTTAAAATCCCATTCTAGATTACCATTCATTTGTTCCACTCCATAGTCATGTTCCCCATTAGTCATGTGACCTGGGTCTATGTGGCTTCGATGGCGGTCGTCTGCTGGGGTACTGCTTATTACATTCGATGTCCGTGACTTGTTCTGTAATGAAAAATTCACATACCTCGTGAAGCTAAGAAGTTTTTGTGTGTGTGCATAAAACACAGAAAAATACAAGACCTCTTCAAGACTTCAGCCATAATTGTAGAATGAGGCGCTAAGCATTGAAACCACTTCCAAAATTGTATCACTATGTTTATTTCTTTAATGACGTTTAATTACAAATTAGGCCCCAATCATTAGCCACTGTACCTTGTCATCTTTCTGCATCCACTCAATTCGTTTCTTTTCAAGCATCTTGAGTTCCTCTCTCAGTTCCTCATTCTCCGCCTCTACAGCCTCAATCTTGTCACGCAGCCGAGAGTTGTTGGACGTCCAACGGGACTCCTTCCGCTTCATTTCCTCCTGGAGCTCTGACAACTACAACCAAATATAATCAGTAATTATCCCATGATCAGGGCTGCATAGTCCGAAATGAAAACATGAACTTAATTTAGCTTTCTGTCTGTATTGCATGACAAAGCTGCCAGGATAAAGAAATGGAGCCAATCAATATTAAGCTGTTACATCCATTTACATACTAGTTGTTGCTGTAAATAAAAGTAAGTTAAAAGTGGTTAGCAACAGTACACTGAAATGAAAAGCAATGAAAGTACCTGCATGCGTAAGTTTTCTATTTCCTCTCTCTCCTTTTTGTCTGGGCCAGCTCTAGCTGCCTTCTGGTACTTGTCAAACATCTTTCGCTCGTGTCTGCAGAATGGAATGGAGAATATCTTTAATATAAAAGCTATTAAGCAGCCCATATACTAGCTTTTAATTGTTGCAGATCATTGACTGACAGTTTTCTATAAATATATTAAGCAACTTACCCCCACCTGGTGGAAACCCATTTTAAACAACTTGCCATACATGTACTACTATTCAGCCCCATTATAGTACGTTGCTCTTTGATTTTATAATTTGAAATTTAAGTGACTAATGTGAAACACACTAAAAACAGACCATTCCATGAGATTTTACACATCCCTGCTTACACACATGTCTGCCCAATCACAAACCCCAAAAGACAAGCATGACTGACTGAAATTCTACACCCCGTTCTTGATAATAATTAGGCCAAACACAAAAACAGCCAGAAGTGGCTGGCTGAAATAAAACTTTCTTTTTTACACATCTTACTTGATTATAATTTAGCCTTTTTTAAGACTCACTTGAGTTTCTTCATCTCCTCCTTCTTGAACTCTTCAAATCTCTTCAACTCCTCTGCCTTCTCCCTCTCAAACTCTTCAATCTCTTTCTTCAGCTTAGCAAGGCCCTGCAAACACATGATCAACATGAACAAATACTTGTACATAAGAATTGAATACAATTTTCTACTTTCTACCCTCGGCCTGGATTTACTCTAGTCATTCGCCAAATTAATTAACCAGTTGATAACAGTCAATCAATGACTGTGCTGACCAATCATGGACTTATTTAAGTACAGGTAAACAAGAACATATGGCAGCATTGTCATATCAATTAACTGCAAAACCTTGGACAAACCACTGACAGACTTGGCTATACATTTCTGTCTACTGGTTAATTAGAAAATGGATTCACAATTGCAAATTGTAATTAATTTGGCAAAGAAATTTCAATTTGACTATATCTACATAACACTCAACAAAAACGCCAAAATGAGAAAAATGTCAATGGTCAAAGATAAATATAGCCAAAGAAAAAGGAGAACCAAAAATGGATATCAGCTGTAAATTTAACATTGTAAGTACTGAAACATGATCCTTTTTTCATTTAGTCTTTTCCCAACTGAGAGCAGCCTCAGGCATATCAATCCCATTATAAGTTTTTGTAACATTGCCGTTTAAATGGTATATTTAGCTGTTCTAATATATCTAAGAACATTTTAGTATATTTTTGCAGTGAAAATTACGTTCCAAACAAATGGATCTGTAAGAAATGGATTTTGCAATTTAATTTGAATGCAATACCTTCAATCAATTAATAATCCATTTTGCTTAGGAACATAAGTAACAAGGGCTGTTTGTAAAACATGCATGCCCCCTATATGGGCTATAAGTTGTAGTAGCAGCCATTGTGTGAATACGTTTTTTGGTGGTGGTGGTGGTGGTGGTGGTGGTGGTGGTGGTGGTGGTGGTGTAC
>VMBQ01005051.1:5405-28868 GCA_007657795.1 Dreissena rostriformis | reverse complement strand
ATATTAAAATTGTGTGTGATCTTTCCCGTTTACGCCACTCGAAATAGTCCTTAAGAATTCCACGCAAAAGCAGAATAACAAGACAAAATATCGCTATATGCCTCGATTCAAATTTAATCAGCATTCCAAATGTTACACACTCAAGTAGAACACAAACGCTTTTGTTCAAATTAAAATTCTAGTTTCACCACTGCAATAAACAAAAGAATGGCTGCCATTTTGAACTTACGTCAGGCATGATTCAGCATTTATCCCCGCCGATAATGTAAATTTTAGTCTATAAACAACTCTTCTTTTTACACACTTTTTACTAACTGGCATAACAAAGTCAAACATCTACTGCTTCTTGTTCTACTCACTAAAGTTATGTAACTACCATGTTTATTTTCGTCAGTTTTGTTTGCTTTTATGGCGAGTTAAAACTTCTGCACACAAAACAACATTGATTTCTTCATCGCCATTTGGTATAAAAACACGCTTACCTCAATGGCAACTTTAATTCAATCCTAATAAAAATACAGTTACAACGATATGTACTTCCATTTTTTGTTGAAAAGACGATGAAAAGTACAAACAAAAACCAAAAAACGTTCGAACTAGTATCTTACCTTTAATTATCTTTTAAAATCCATAAATAATCCATTTAACACAATAATTGACGATTTTGTATTTAGGGTCTTTAATAATTATTTTATCATAGTTTAATAAAGACCCTTATGCCATCCTATCACTAGTCTATATCTATTCAAATGTGTTTATGAACTCGATTAACTTTCCACTTCGTCACACGCTACGTCATGTACTGTACTCTACATTTCTCAAAATTAAACCGTTGTGTTTCATCACAGAAATTACGTCACACGAGATACGTCATAAATTTCGCAATCAATAATGAAAAATAAAAGTACGGAAAGCCGGTTTTGAGATAAATTTAAGTGGCAATTCCGCTTTTATTTATATACGGTATATTGATTTGAAAATGAAACATTCATTTCATGTATAAATCCAACAAAAGTAGTCCGCTGCGCGTGACAGCTATATTTCAACACTGCCGAAAATAAACGAAAATATATCCCAGAGTGGGTTATTTCGACAATGCACGTCTGAGGATGGGATAAACTGTGGGGAATGCACAGGCTAATCTGGGACAACACTTGAATCTTTGAGGTGAGCCTATGTGATCCATTTTTATATACATCCAATTTAAATGTAATATGTTGATTTTTTACAAATTTTAACGATGCATGTAAATGAAATTTAGAAATCAAGAATATCCAATACTCCTCATTTGTTGACACCCATACTTTTAATGCTTATTACAGTTTATAACAAAAATTAAAACCTTCGGGTCATTATAGCAATTATCATGATAAAGTATGTCAACCACAATATTTTTTTTTTAAATAAAATACTAACCAGTAAAACTGATTAAAGCAAATCAATCTAGGTGTATTCATCATAATTTTTTTTCAACAGAAATATACTTTAACTCATTTGTAAGAATAACACACATGACCGTAGGACAGACCTCTATTTGTGTTTCTTGTTCCTCCTCTGTATCCTCCTCGTCCTCAGTCTCATAACTGTCGTCCTCAGAGTCGCTATGGTCCCGGTGAGAGTGGTCACTGTCCTCCTCTTCTTCTGTGATCTTCGACTCATTGGGTCTGCTCAAAGCAAAATTCATATTAACAACACTGAAAATATTTAACGTTTGAGGAACAACTTTCTTCTTGCCTTCATTAATTTGGAAACAAGTTGTTTATTCTTAATTAAGTTACCAAAACATTAACTACTGGTTCATTTATTGTTTTGTNACCGACATGTGCAAAGCAATATACCCCCTCTTCTTCGAAGGGGGGCATAAAAAAGGAGCTCTACTTTTAGACTGAAGTCTAGTATCAAACGTTATTTTACAACAAAGTGAGAATTTACAGATCAAACTAATTGATAACTCTGCAACTCAAGGCATTTTAGGCGAATGAACAATATTAATGGGGGAAAGCAGTGCTTTACATGCACATATAAGGACTCTTACCTGGCTTGGTATTCAATGAACCAGAACTTGCACTTTCTGTCAGTTTGTGTGTAGCTGCTTTAGAGGCAGGCTGTGGTTTCTTGGATCTTGGTGGTCGCTTCCCAGGTTTCTGCTCATACCTTGCTATACCCTGACCCTTCTTTAGAAATGTCGTCTTCTTTGTCACCGGAGAGTCAGTTGCCCCATTGGTTCTCTTCAACTAATCAAGGATTAGACAGTTTGAATTTAGACATTACACCAAATAGGATTATATGTGCTTAATTTCAGTTTTTTAAAGTTTAAGTGGTAACATCAACATCATTCCTTAAATTAAAGTTTTTCACACAACTTATAATAATTGTGGAAATAATGTTTTCATTGAGCTGGCATTGACTTCTAATTAATGATACCCACTTCTGATAAATGTAGTGCTTTTTACAACTTCGCCATCCTTTAGTAGGAAAATAAGCATTAGTTTTTGCCATTAAGTTGTGAACACTGTCCTAGCAGGCAAATGATAATCCTGGAGTAAGTAAGACAGTACGAGGGAAAACATCATGGTTTAAAATTATGTATCTTTTGATGACTAAATATACATGTTGAAGGCTCATTTGTGTTCATTTGTAATAAGGGCAAATTGATATTGTAGTGTAAATTTACAAGTCCCTTAACCTAAACTGAACTAAATCATTACAGATCAGATCACTTACAATAAAAATTAATATAAATAGATGCTGATTAAAAGCCGATTAAAAACGAGTGATACCCTCTCTTCCTCTGCCTTTAGTTGCTCCTCTAAAAGCTGTTCAAATGTCTTGCCTCCCTCAATGCCTGGTCGTATAGGCACCTCATCAATGTCCATCCCTCGATCCACCTATAGTCAAAGACAGGAAACCAGTAGTATACATTAGTTCTTCCATTGGAAAACTGGGATCTATGCATGTGGCGAGAAAATTGGGATCAATGCATATGAATAATGTGGTGTTTTTATTAGGCCTGTACAGTTACAAAGGCTAATATAGGATGGCACTTTCTGCCTAGACAGTGGATTTATGTTAAAAAAAGACCTCCTTCAAGCAGGAAATACAATAAAAGCCTGAAGTGTCATTACTGAATAAATAGAGAATACTAGGTCGGTGCCGAATAAAGCGAAGTTTATTTTGCGAGGCTTAGAAAATCTGAACCATGAGCCTTTGCGAGTGGTTCAGATTTTCGGGCCAAGCAAAATGAACTTCGCTTTATTCGGCACCAACCTAGTATTCGATTTATCCCATCAATATTTTATTTATCCTACATTTTTTATATTTAATTTGTTTCCTATGCAATCAAACATCAAAATCACATTAAATTAACTGAATCTAACCTTGTGTAGTAATATTAAAATTGTGTGTGATCTTTTCCGTTTACGCCACTCGAAATAGTCCTTAAGAATTCCACGCAAAAGCAAAGTATCAAGACAAAATATCGCTATATGCCTTGATTCAAATTTAATCAGCATTCCAAATTTTACACACTCAAGTAGAACACAAACGCTTTTGTTCAAATTAAAATTCTAGTTTCACTACTGCAATAAACAAAAGAATGGCTGCCATCATTCAGGCATGATTCAGCATTTATCCCCGCCGATAATGTAAATTTTAGTCTATAAACAACTCTTCTTTTTACACACTTTTTCCTAACTGGCATAACAAAGTCAAACATCTACTGCTTCTTGTTCTACTCACTAAAGTTATGTAACTACCATGTTTATTTTCGTCAGTTTTGTTTACTTTTATGGTGAATTAAAACTTCTGCACACAAAACAACATTGATTTCTTCATCGCCATTTGGTATAAAAACACGCTTACCTCAATGGCAACTTTAATTCAAACCTAATAAAACAGTTACAACGATATGTACTGCCATTTTTTGTTGAAAAGAAGATGAAAAGTACAAACAAAAACCAAAAAACATTCAAACTAGTATCTTACCTTTAATTATCCTTTAAAATCCATAAATAATCCATTTAACACAATAATTGACGATTTTGCATTTAGGGTCTTTAATAATTATTTTATCATAGTTAAATAAAGACCCTTATGCCATCCTATCACTTGTCTATATCTATTCAAATGTGTTTATGAACTCGATAAACTTTCCACTTCGTCACACGCTACGTCATGTACTGTACTCTACATATCTCAAAATTAAACTGTTGTGTTTTGTCACAGAAATTACGTCACACGAGATACGTCATAAATTGTGCAATCAATAATGAAAAATAAAAGTACAGAGAGCCCGTTTTGAGATAAATTTAAGTGGCAATTCGGCTTTTATTTATACACGGTATATTGATTTGAAAAGGAAACATTCATTTCATGTATAAATCCAAAAAAAGTAGTCCGCCGCGCGTGACAGCTATATTTCAACACTGCCTAAAATAAACGAAAATATATCCCACAGTGGGTTATTTCGACAATGCACGTCTGAGGATGAGATAACCTTTCGGGAATGCACAGGCTAATCTGGGACAACACTTGAATCTTTGAGGTGAGCCTATTTGATCCGTTTTTATATACATCCAATTTAAATGTAATATGTTGATTTTATACAAATTTTAAAGATGCATGTAAATGAAATTTAGAAATCAAGAATATCCAATACTCCTCATTTGTTGACACCCATACTTTTAATGCTTATTACAGTTTATAACAAAAATTAAAACCTTCGGGTCATTATAGCAATTATCATGATAAAGTATGTCAACCACAATATTTTTTTTTTAAATAAAATACTAACCAGTAAAACTGATTAAAGCAAATCAATCTAGGTGTATTCATCATAATTTTTTTTCAACAGAAATATACTTTAACTCATTTGTAAGAATAACACACATGACCGTAGGACAGACCTCTATTTGTGTTTCTTGTTCCTCCTCTGTATCCTCCTCGTCCTCAGTCTCATAACTGTCGTCCTCAGAGTCGCTATGGTCCCGGTGAGAGTGGTCACTGTCCTCCTCTTCTTCTGTGATCTTCGACTCATTGGGTCTGCTCAAAGCAAAATTCATATTAACAACACTGAAAATATTTAACGTTTGAGGAACAACTTTCTTCTTGCCTTCATTAATTTGGAAACAAGTTGTTTATTCTTAATTAAGTTACCAAAACATTAACTACTGGTTCATTTATTGTTTTGTAATTTTGATATAAATGAACTGGTAACACTGCTTTTCTGTTTGAAATGAAAGAGCATTATGAAAAGCTGCAGGTCATAGAATATAATTCATTATTGCAAATTGCCACTGTTTTTTGCAGGTCATAGAATATAATTCATTATTGCAAATTGCCACTGTTTTTTTGCAGGTCATAGAATATAATTCATTATTGCAAATTGACACTGTTTTTTTGCAGGTCATAGAATATAATTCATTATTGCAAATTGACACTGTTTTTTTGCAGGTCATAGAATATAATTCATTATTGCAAATTGACACTGTTTTTTTGCAGGTCATAGAATATAATTCATTATTGCAAATTGACACTGTTTTTTTGCAGGTCATAGAATATAATTCATTATTGCAAATTGACACTGTTTTTTTGCAGGTCATAGAATATAATTCATTATTGCAAATTGACACTGTTTTTTTGCAGGTCATAGAATATAATTCATTATTGCAAATTGACACTGTTTTTTTGCAGGTCATAGAATATAATTCATTATTGCAAATTGACACTGTTTTTTTGCAGGTCATAGAATATAATTCATTATTGCAAATTGACACTGTTTTTTTGCAGGTCATAGAATATAATTCATTATTGCAAATTGACACTGTTTTTTTGCAGGTCATAGAATATAATTCATTATTGCAAATTGACACTGTTTTTTTGCAGGTCATAGAATATAATTCATTATTGCAAATTGACACTGTTTTTTTGCAGGTCATAGAATATAATTCATTATTGCAAATTGACACTGTTTTTTTGCAGGTCATAGAATATAATTCATTATTGCAAATTGACACTGTTTTTTTGCAGGTCATAGAATATAATTCATTATTGCAAATTGACACTGTTTTTTTGCAGGTCATAGAATATAATTCATTATTGCAAATTGACACTGTTTTTTTGCAGGTCATAGAATATAATTCATTATTGCAAATTGACACTGTTTTTTTGCAGGTCATAGAATATAATTCATTATTGCAAATTGACACTGTTTTTTTGCAGGTCATAGAATATAATTCATTATTGCAAATTGACACTGTTTTTTTGCAGGTCATAGAATATAATTCATTATTGCAAATTGCCACTGTTTTTTTACCGACATTTTGTTCTCATTTAAGAAAGACATTTTATGCGAGTAAGTTCAAAAACACTTGATATGGTATGCTCTGTTGCCATCTTTAGCAATCAGTAAACAATAACTAAATGATAAAGTTATCATATTGTTAAATATGTTTTACTATTTTCAAATTTTTTTATCTTGATTGGTACGACATCCATGGAAAACAATTTTCTGAGAAGTTCAATTGATTATCTACATATTTTCATGTTTAATGTTGAATACCAGGACTGCTGCTCACTAAAGACATCACTTCTTGTCATGAAGATTTTTAAAGCATTAAAAGTTTGATTCTCTTTTAATATTTGCCAAAATAAATAAAAATATAAAAATTCTAAACATTTGGACACCCTTTGTGTTGACCAATCCAAAGAACCAATTTGTGTGAAGCAAACAGGAGCATAGGGCTTCACACTGCTATTTCGCTCCAGATCGTTTCCCTATGAATACTCTACCTGGACTGTACTGAGTTGTGCATATCCAAGAAGGTGGGCGACTGGGAGGAGAGGTTCAGGAACTCTGTGTCCGCCTCAAGCTCAGCAAATGACCGGTGCAGCTTCTTGGGCGCCTGAATAGCAGGGAACACTTTAGAGACTAGCAAACCAATAAATACACAGTTGTGTCAGCTATGAATAAGGGCAAAGAACTCTGTGATGTCTGGATCACTACAATTTATGTTATTGACATTTTCAAGTTTTATCGCTTGTCAAATGTATAAGTAGTTTCCTTCAAAAACAAATACAATTTTATGCAGACTAACCAACCAACTGATAAGAGTGACCTCAATAAACCTCCTCCCTGCAAGGGTATAATAACTATTATTTCTGACCTAAAATGGGTGCTATATACACAATTTGTACATGATTAAAATTAATAGAATGACCAAAAAGCTAGCTACTCCTCACCTAAATCAATAATTGTATTTAATGAATTGAATCAGTACGAAATTCTTTCAATAGTGAATGTCTCACCAGATACATGTATCAAGTGTGTTTAAATTATAACAAAGCACAAAGTACCCACAATGACAATATAATATAAAACCTCATGCACACTCCAACACAGTTCATAATGCAATGGATATTTGCTTTCAGAAGTGAACTTTAACAAGAGGGCCATGATGTCCCTGAAGCGCTCACCTGAGTTCCAGGTACACTGATTGCCAAAGACTTTTCTAAGATTTGACCTGCTAATCAAGTTTTTTGATGCACATGACCCAGTTTCGAACTCGGCTTAGATATTGTCAAGATAAACATTCCTCAAGACTGAGCAAAAAATGTTGATTCTATGGTGGTATCATGGTTTTTCAACGATACGATAACCAGTTTTTGGATGCACGTGCCCCAGATTCAAACTTAGCCTTTATATTGTCAAGATATATTGTCAAGATAATAATTCTGACCATATTCCATCAAGTTCTGATGACACATATTGCCTCAAGAGTGGTTATGAGCTATAGATGTTTTGTACAAATGACACTAGACGACTGATGACATATGAGGATGTTGCCGACATGGGGATCCCAATAGCTTACCATGAGCAACAAGTGCTCAGTTGAGCTAATTATAAGAAATTTAGGAGGAGTGTTTCTTGAAATAACCTTAGGGATGAAGATACCCTATCCCCCTTACTGGGTTAACCAAAGGTCTTAAGTTTTGAATTGTTAAATTTATCCAGCATGCTTTGCAATAAAAAGGGTGGAAATCAGCTGAAAAGAAGAGAAATTACACCCCTTTGTGGCAGTTTATTTCCTCACATCCAGTTCATGTTTATATCATGACCTAAAAGGTAGTTATTCCTCCCCACATTTACAAGTATTATAAAAGATAGATATCAGTAGGAGTTATAGTACATTTGCCTTCAGAATAAAGTCAAGAATATTGTAACATATGATTTCCTCACATCCAGTTCATGCTTGTTGAACCTCTGCTGGTACTGGATGGGTTTTGCGGGCCGGTTGAAGGCGCCCACGTCAACACTGGCTTCAGAGGCTGAGTCAGGGATGGGGAACATGCCTTCCTCAACCGTCGCCTGACTGCCCCGGTTGGAGTTTGTGTCACTGAACAGGTCCGGGTTGGTCTTGATCTCATCGTCATCTTCTTTCGGCTGTACATACATCACCGGCTTTGGGAGGGCACCTGTCGACTGATATTGAAATTTGTTAAAAAATCATTCTCTGGAACTTGGTAGCATTTGGAAAACCTAAATCATCGGGGGGTTCAATCCAAGGCAGAGTTCTCCCTAGAATTTCAGAACACATAGTCCAGGACTCCTTCCTTAGGAAAAGTGAATCTTGCCTCAAAACCAATGCTACCCAGGCATTACAACACCCACTTAAACAAGAGATGTGTTTGTCAGAAACACAATGCCCCCTACTGCGCTACTTTGATTTTATTTTTTTTACCTTTGACCTTGAAATATGACCTTGACCTTTCACCACTCAAAATGTGCAGCTCCATGAGATACACATGCATACCAAGTATGAAGGTTACATCTGAAGCAACATAGAAGTTATGAACATTTTTCGAAACCTAAACGCAAAGTGTGGCAGAATTAAGAGAAGGACAGACAGACGGACAGTGCGATCACTATATGCCCACCTTCGGGGGCATAAAAAAACACTTTTGGTCTATAATCTTATATAATTAAACAAACTCTCTGTCGCTAACTATTGGAAACGAAACAATTAAATATGCCTTTAAAGAAATAATAACAAGAGATGTGTTGGTCAGAAACACAATGCCCCCTACTGCGCCGCTTTGAAATAAAAAAATTATTTATCATTTGGCAGGTATAGAAATTATCTCCCTTTAAAGCTTATTACTTCCCTTGGATTTTGTTTTTTGACCTTTGACCTTGAAGGATGACCTTGACCTTTCAGCACTCAAAATGTGCAGCTCCATGAGATACACATGCATGCCAAACATCAAGTTGCTATCTTCTATATTGCAAAAGTTATGGCCAATGTTAAAGTTTTCGGACGGACACACAGACTGACTGACAGACTGAGGAGGGGGGGGGGCATAAAAATCCGTAGACAGACTACCAAGGCCTGTGGTTTAATCAAAGAGATCATAGCCACAGTTCATCATGTATCTATGGACATAAGTCCACAGGTAAGAAATGAAACCTAGCATTGACAAATTGGTACAGGAAAGAAATTATAGTTATCATTTAAACAAAACCTTTGACAAATCAATCATTTAAGTTATAGATAAACAAAATACAAAATCTGTACAGTAACTGTGAAAAGAACTTAAATTCTTGGTAAGGAAATATATACTCTGAGATTTTTAATTATATGAATTACTTCTCTTGAAAATAATTGTCATCCTTCTAACAAATCTCTATTTTTAGAAGCAAATAATAATAAGCCACTACCGTGACTGTAAATTCACAGATAACCTTAAAGTACCAAAGTTACTTGTATGGCCAAAAGTATCATTGTGTGCTTGGCTTGACCATTAAATGTCATTTTGATTGTGTGTGTATTTGTGGTTTATTTACAGGTCGCCTCAGTGTCTTCACGACAACAAACATGTGTCGACCTGCCAACACATTTTGATTATGCTTCATAAAATTATATATAAAATTTCAATATATCATTTGGCAGGTTTAGAAATTATCTCCATTTAAAAGCTAATTATTTCCCTTGGATTGTATTTTTTTACTTTTGACCTTAAAGGATGACCTTTCCCTTGACCTTTCACCACTCAAAATGTGCAGCTTCATGAGATGCCAAAACTCAAGTTGCTATCTTCAATATTGCAAAAGTTATGACCAACGTTAAAGTTTTCGGACGGACGCACAGACTGACAGTCCGTCAGTTCAACTGCTATATGCCACCCTACCAGGGGCATAAAAAGTAACAAAATACATCAGTGAGAACAACAATTCCAACAACCTGTGTGAGCTGTGCCTGCTGCTGCTGCTGACTGTATGCGTTCATGAGCTCACTGATGTTGGTGCCCGGGGGCAGCTGTCGACGGGGTGGGGTGGAGGTCTCACTGTACCCGACCGGGCATCCTCCTACAGAGGGACAGTCACAGGATTTCACTACATATTTATCTAACAATAAAAGCATCAGAGCTTTTGCTAACAAAAGTTTTGGGGTAAATTATTCCAGTTTTTTTCCCCAAAAGATTTGCAGCCATTGAAGAATCCAAACTTCCAATATCCTACACTTAGAAGTGTAGACTAAGACTTGAACATCTTCCTAGACATTCCCCTTAGTGAAAGCCCTATGATTAAAATCATAATTTAAGATCTAGGTAGAAAAAATATGCTGCACTGCTTAAAAGGCTCAGGGTTGAAAATCTAAGTTGCATCATCGCACACGAAATGCTCCTTTGTAAGTCAAGTGCCTCTTTAACCCTCTAGATGACACACTAGACCTGGAAATAATTCACTGCTTTTTAATGTATTAAAACCTTAATTGATTAAGCTACAGGCAACACAAACTTGATTACAATATTGCATTACTTGCATAAAACGATCATAACAAAATAATTTACCAGACTCTCGTTGTTTGGTTATTATACTCTGCATTCTATCTTGCTCTCTCTTGAGCAAGTTCAGTTGTTGATGTTGTTGTGACATGAGCATTTCTTGTTGTTGCTGTTGCCAGCTTCGTAGCTCTTTAAATCTTTGCAATAGCATAGCCTGTTCTCTGGCTTGTTGCTGTTCTATCATTTCCCTGTTGGAATCTGCAGGTGTAAATGGTGTCAACATTAGAAGAATTTGATGCAACAGTCAAAGCATTGTCTTAAGGCAAAAGCATGAATGTTGATAGAAATAGGGAATCTGCAGGTGTAAATGGTGTCAAGTTGAACAATAGAAGAATTCAATTCAACTGTCAAGCAATTGTCTTACGACAAAAGCATGCATTTTGATTTTAAATTTTCTATTCAACCTAGTACAGCAATAAGTGTTGTCCATACTGGAATTGAGCGCGATTGAATTGTAAAGTTTAGTTTCTGATACTGAACAATCATTTTTATTAGTGGACATTTTTTTTCCCATTTATTTCGTACTTGTACCATACCCAAAGAAGTGATCAGATACAATAGTTTCAGGCTAAGTCTAAGAACTTCAAAGAGAGAAAATAACAAATCAAGGACAAAAGCACATAAAGGCACATAATATTATTCGGTGTCATATACTTGTATTTACCGTTTTTCTGTGAAATAATGCTGGCTGAGCTAGTGTTGAGAATAGGTGTAAGACCCGTTTGTCTCTCTGCCATTAATCTGTCAAAGTTCATAGTTTGCATCATCATCTGACTCTGAATGTCCATGTCCCACATGGGGTAAGTCCCACTCATTGGGGTCGACATAGGCGGGGGCATTACTGGGTAGCCATTCATGTTTGGAGCCCGCATCTGCATGGCATATCTGGGGTCAAGTGCTGGTCCCATGCTCACGGGGACCTGGGGAAACCCCGGCTGGCCCAGTCCGCCTGGCCATCTCTCCATACTGATAATTATGTCAGGTATTCAGGCAATATTTCATATAAAGCCCACAGGGGCTGTTCATCACATCACAGTCCAAATCTACAAATAAAAATACAATGCATTCTTACAGGAATTAACTGTACATGTATGTAATACTAGTGTTTTATCCAGGAGGGCAAAGGGGCATGGCGCATTACTTTCAAAATGGGCATTTTAACGCGCAGTTTAGGCAAAAAGGGCAAAAACGTTCCATGAATACCTGGTTTTGGGAGAAACATGTACTCGCATCAGAGGCAGTTGTGGGAAAACATAAATAAATAAACAAGCACATTTAATGGTAATCGATGCATTTTACTTACTTTAATTAATATTAATATATTTACCTTGCAATGTCCATTTAACTTCCATGCTGTTTCAGTAAACTGTACAGCACGACAAACATAATAAAGCAATATATGCATACAAATCTGATTTTACACAGATTCACTAACATATAAATGAAACCATGTTTGTCTTATCCCATTTTCCAACGATTATCTTGTCAGATGTTTTAACTTTGCGAGTAAACTGAACACTTACAATTTACAAACACTCGTGTACGTGACATACATCCACTGATAAGATTACTCATAAATATGTTGTTGGTATCTAAAACGTGTTATGCATCGTCGATTATCAGAGGCATTTCATCAATCCCTTTCTAAATGTATGAATTCCATCGTTAATTCGATCGTTATTTGCCATTTTTGCCGAGTCACAATTTATTTTTTAATGTATAGTCCGCCATCTTGTTAAAATGATGTAAGCGACAGGTGCGCATAGCAATTTAAAATCGTATAATATGTCCGCTAATACGCGATTCGCATTTTGTTTAATTAGTATACGTAACAGAAATTCTTTCAATAATTAATTATCTTAAAGACGATAACGATACAGATACAACTGGTGTTTTTTTTTTAATTTAATTACGCGTACAAATAAATGTTTTGATATAACTGAATTATGCATGAAATGCACAATTTCCACGTGAATAACATTGAGGTTTTCATCAAGTCTCCAAAGTAACTGTGCACAATTGTATCGTGGAGGAATACACATTACGGACCGATTAGTGTAACAAAGCCACTGAAATTATCGATTGATATTGACACATGGTTATTCACGCATGACGAATTCACAACCGCGCGAATCTTCGCTGATATAATAGTCAGCTTAGAAGCTTGGTTAAGAGGCAATTAAGATGTTATCAATAAGGTCGCGCACAGCGGAAAACAGCGGATGCTCATGAAAGGGCAGGGCGGCGGCCTTTAAAAAGGGCAGCGTGACGCTGATTGGCTTTGAAAGGGGCAGCGGGGCGCTACAAAAAAGGGGCATGGCGCCGCGCCACGCTAAAACGGCCTGGATAAAACACTTAATACTTTACTTATATATATATGACGTAACTTTTCAACAGTGTGATGTGCATTGTTTAAGCTTTTGAGTTTTAAGATTCATTTGTGTTTGAATAAAAGCAAAAAATTAGGAAAAAAAAGGAATTAACATAAAAAATAAGCAAAATTACTTGATTTTTAACTTATACAATTCATTCGTGGTTTACCCATAGCTAAGGACAATTTCTCATTTCAACATATAAAACATTGATTATTCATGATCTGATCAACCATTTAACCTCGAATGACAGATCTGCCTATTGAAACATGCCAGCCGTTGTAAATTTCCACCAAATAATTGCAAATTTAACGTAAATTTGCAGAGAAAGAAAATGTGGCAATATATTTTAAACAGCCAAAATGTATGACATTCAGACAACTGCTAAATGTCCAGCTCTGGTCAGCATTTTGACAGTTGAACATGTTAAACAAAACAATAAATTACCACATTTTTTTTCTATCCAGCAAAGGAATCAAAAGTAATTGATGTAAACTTTGGTTTTATTTATATGCCTTTTTTTAAATTTTCCTACAATTAAGAAAAATGCTTGCAATGTCGGACACTTTTTGTCGGTGATAAATCTTTAAAGTTGAAACATGTTGAAAAAAAATGAATCAAAATATTTCAGGATAACATCTTATTTTCACTGCAGAACAGAATGACTGATGAAATCAAGTCGTAACTTACCTTTAAAGTTTCAACGTGTTAATGCAACCAACGTTTCAAGTCTTCGAATTCATGTTTTAGATTTGTATAAAACACTAAACACGCGAATTTCTGAGTTTCAATTCAATAATTCAACATACGCCGCCATTTTGAAGCTTTCTAGGTATGGTATAATTTTCGGTAGCAACATTATTGTTATAGACTATAGTGCTTTTTTCTTCATTACATGCTGAAGTCTCGACATATTTTCCATTCCATAAATGTTCATAAATAACGCAACAAAGAAAACAATCATGTAAAGGGCCCATGAAGGTATATGGTGGTGGCTGCTGGTGGATAGATTTCAGTGTACAATGACTGCTTCAATGAATCGTGTAATGGATCTTTCGATAGGCTAAATTATGGAAACAAACCGAGGTTAAAAGTAGTGACTTACTTAATAGAGGAAAACCACTTGAATGTAGAAGATTAGGGATGTGAAATATTAACAGCCGATGGTGTAGCAATACAAAACACATTAATAGAAAAGTCAGTAAAAATATTACTAATTCATAAAAGCAGACCTAGCCCAAATCGTAGAAATTTAAATGAATCCGAAAGGATGGAATATGAAACCCATGAATCAACAACAGTCGACAATGTGGCAACAGAAAGGTAAACAACTGTTCATGTGGCTGAATGTAATATGCACGACAGACAGAGTGACATTTGTATGAATTAACTTATTATTTTTTTGCAGTTAAATGGAAGCAGAGCTTATGTACATCAAAAACCTCTTTCACGGTGATAGGGCGATTACCACAACTATTACGCTCACCGTCGAAATTTTATACTTCTGACAAAAGCTCCATATCCTTCTGTCAAAAACACGGCCGCAAACTTCTTGGCGAGTCCAGAAATCAATGAAAAAAACGAGAAAAGAAGGTAAGTTGGTAATTAAATGATATTCCATCGAACGAAGTATATATTTTACTTCTAATTGCCGTTTACCGCATCAAAATTGAGTCGCTATTAACTTCAAAATAGTGAAAACAGTATACAATATACCACCTCTTCTTCGAAGGGGGCATAATAAAACAATCCAGTCTTGAACTAGTACAAATATTGCTCATCTGCCACACCTCTGTGGAATTTTAAGAAGAATGGCGAACAGCTATTTTGCATCTTTCCATTTTTTTTAAATGATCTGAAATACATAGAAACATGTTTAAGAAGTCAATTTCCTTTTGGTACACCAGAAACATAACAAATAAAACTCTACGACAGTAGTCCTGTAGTAGTGAATTTGCTAGTTTAATCCATTTCTGCTTGGCCGTCAGACGTTCTTCTGGTATTCAACGTCCTTTTCTTTAATCCGCACACCTAGGAAGTACTTTGCATAAGACAACCTCCGTGTCTGGACTGACCTGATGGACCAAGTCGAACAAGTCAGCAACATCTCTGGTAATATTTCAATACAATCATTCTCATTAATATGTACATTTAAGGTCGACATTTTTTTTTCAGTTACTCCGCAACAAGACAAACTGGAAAACTAGAGCTTTAAGTTTGTCATATTTGTGATTGTGTCATTGATGTTCAAGGGCAAATACCACAGGATTGTATCAATCACTGGGGATGAGATCTTTCACATATACACTTTATGTTGATGGCATACAAGTTTTTATTTAATTGTTATTGCATGTGAAGTTTACAAATGTGTACTTTTTCTTTGCAGACTGACTCACAAACAGACAGAGTGACATAAACAAACATACATAATTATATAGTATATGCTAAAATAAAACATTTATTGCTGTCATTTAAAATTAATTGCAGACAGCAAATCCTTAACAAGAGCACCGCCTAGCAGGTGCAGACCACAATGCCCCCCATTTCCCTGCTTTGAAATAAAATCTCAATATATCATTTAGAAATTATCTCCCTTTTAAAGCTTAATACTTCCCTTGATTTAGTTGTTTGACCTTTGACCTTGGAGGATCATGCCAAATATCAAGTTGCTATCTTCAATATTGCAAAAGATATGGCCAACGTTAAAGTTTCGGACGGACGGACAGACAGACTGAATAAAATAAATATTTGTGTTTTTTTAACCATGTTTCANTAGCGCTTTAAAATGTACTGTCCGAAAAGTAAGAATCACAAAAAAATATTAACCGAATTCTTAGAGTAATTGCGGTATGTTTCATGCGAATGTACGTAAAATGCCAGATGTTACATAGTAAAATAGAGTTTTGAGCAATATGTGTAAGGATATTGAGTATTGTAGGAATTATATTCTTTGCTTACCTTACTCATTAAAAAAAAATGAACATGTGATATTTATTCGCACTAATAATTTTGGACTGTAATTTTGTTGTTATGGAATCTTTTGATTTAAAAGGACATAAAATTATTTAAGCAATTTGACAAACAAGCAGGGTTTTGATAGTGATTATGTCTACATTTATTATTAAATGAGACCAGAAAACATGTATAGATACAGATATAGGGGTTCATTACGTTTTTTGGAGTGTATTGTCACAGTTATCTGTCAGGTGTGAAACCATTGTTTAATACCGGTATACATGTTTTTTTAATCCAATTACGCAACTGTAATGTGCCATTGCCCTTAGGGATTTATCTGCATAATTACCGTAATCCGGTCATAAAAATGATTGATCGAAGTGACACCAGACTGATAAGTGAAAATAGGGAAGAAATCTGCTAAAATAGCGCTTTAAAATGTACTGTCCGAAAAGTTAGAATCACAAAAAATATTAATCAAATACTTAGAGTAATTGCGGTATGTTTCATGCGAATGAACGTAAAATGCCAGATGTTTTATAGTAAAATAGAGTTTTGAGCAATATTTGTAAGGATATTGAGTATTGTAGGAATTATATCCTTTGCTTTCGCTACTCATTTTTTTTTTTTTTATTGAACATGTTATATTTATTCGCACTAATAATTTTGGGCTGTAATTTTGTTGTTATGGAATCTTTTGATTTGAGAGGACATACAATTATTTAAGCAATGTGACAAACAAGCAGGGTTTTGATAGTGATTATGTTTACAATTATTATTAAATGAGACCAGAAAATATGTATAGATACGGCTAGTAAATTTCTGTTTTAAAGCATTTCAACTTAGAGCCGATAATATGAGTCGCGTTCTGATAAAATTGGGCATAATGCATATGCGTAAAGTGTCGTCCGAGACTAGCCAGTTCAGTGTGCACAGGCTAATCAGGGACGACACTTTCCGTTTTATGACATTTTTCATTTAAATGAAGTCTCTTCTTAGCAAAAATCGAATTAAGGCGAAAAGTGTTGTCCCTGATAAGCACGTGAACACTGCACAGGCTAATCTGCGACGACACTTTCCGCACATGCATTTTGCCCAATTACATTTATTATTAAATGAGACCAGAAAATATGTAAAGATACGACTAGCAAATTTCTGTGTTAAAGCATTTCAACTTAGAGCCGATAATATGAGTCGCGTTCTGATAAAATTGGGCATAATGCATGTGCGTAAAGTGTCGTCCGAGATTAGCCTGTTCAGTCCGCACATGCATTATGCCCAGTTTTATCAGAACGCGACTCATATTATCATGCTTGTATCCCTTTCAATTATACAAACGCATTCAGAAGTGTATTTTTTTTTCATTCTTTTAGGTATGCCATACCTGAAGTCATTTTAAATGCCAGGGCATCACGAAATCTCTTGAGAAAAGCTGGAATGATCAGAACCTAGAATTCTACTGTATATCTTGTCGCAGTAATTCTGATGGCACTTTCGACTATAAATCTGGATTGCGTCGTCTTCATCTTGACTCAAAAGGCGGTATCGAAAAGCTAAACTCGGGCGTTAAGAGAGAGAACCTGTTGCACAGCAATCGAATTGTCGACACCTCCATGCATAGCGATTTTTCCAAACACACGCAAGATTCGGTAGCGAATACTTATCTTTCCGAGTTCCACGGTTCTGATAAAGTAGCTTTGAAAAGCAGTGGCGATGGAAACTGTTTATTTAATTCAATTTCAACCTTGCTGTGTGGCAACGAGAGCAGAAACGTTGAACTCCGGTATCTATGCTGTCTTGAGATGGTGAAGTCGAAAGACAAGATTATGAGACATAGGGCATTTAAGAATCTTGAAAAGCTGTGTCCGACTCTTGAGGAAGACACCATTGACTGTACCAGACTCAATGCTTGGTCATCGGCCTATCATGTAATGGCGATGTCTTATACCCTGAATTTGAAAATCAAGCTCCTGTCACCTGCCGTCAACGGGTCCAATGATTTCGCCTTTAAGAACCTGAACACTACATTCAGACCAGTCTCCACAGATATTACTTACAACTCAAAGCGTCCAACAGCGACACCTCCAAGTTTAAGAAAAGGGTGACTTGGGTAGAAAAGACAGAGAGCATTATGCCTGAAATATCAAACAACATTGCGATAGTAGAGTAAATAGGATCATTTCCGGAAAGGCAATGCTATGGCACTGTAAAAGACATAGACAAAAATGTGAAATATATAAGGACAAAACCACGAGTTGCGAGGCATTTAGAAAGTAAGGTGAAGCACCGCTCAGTGAAAGACGTTGAAAGGGAGGAAAACAATTTGGAAACCAGCGACTTTGAAAAACAGCGCAATCAGAAACAGCTTCGGAATATGAAATACCAATTAAATAAGACAGACACCCATTGGCCCTCTAACGCAGCTGACCAGATTATAACCTTAGAAGAACTTACAAAAACATCATCATTTGTCTAAACTGTTAAGCACCTGAATGGATTTAATCACCCTGTAATTACACTTTTCAATTCACAGCAAATCCGAGACATAAAGCGATTCTGCTGTGTAAACAATGGCCAAGTACTGGGCATGGATAAAACCTTCAATCTCGGGGAATTCCACGTAACACAGACGGTGTATAAAGATATCTCTGTTGTGAACAGATCGACTGGTGAGTCCCCCATCTGCTTTGGACCAACGTTCATACATACAAATTCCACTACGAAAGCGTATAGCTCCTTCTTACACGATGTAGCAGATGAATTAACCGACACCGAAATATCGACATTGACTGTAGGGACAGACGAAGAAACAGCCCTAAGAAATGCTATAAGTAGGTGTCTCACTGGATCTACACATGTGTTGTGCACCCGTCACCTCAAAGAAAACACCAACAGGTACATGGAAGACAAGGTAGGGTACCCAATCTCAGACCGGAAAGAAATTAATGAACTTGTTTTTGGCGAAAATGGATTGATTAAGGCAGTTGATGTGGACACCTACAATGTACGACTTGAAAGAATTAAGAGATTAATAACATCAAAAGATGAAAATGTCCGAGGGAAACAGTTTCTACCTTACTTTGTCAACAAATTGGTACCGACACTACATGATTTTGTTATCAAACCGTCTTTAATAGGAAAGGTTAGCACAGGGTGGACTAACAACAATTGTGAATCCGCCAATCACATATTAAAAACTGCTACGCGATGGAAGTTGATGGACCTCAGCAAATTCATTTCAAAGGTAGAGCAGATCGTTGAGGGAGAAAAAATGGAGAGATGTAGGGCCGTGCGAGGTACGGGTAATTTCAGATTGACGGAACAATTTAAACACCACCAAGTGTCCATCGACCTTTGGGAGATGTTAACAGAAGAACAAAGAGAACGGAAAATAAAAAAATTCTTATGTGACTACGGGAAGTCTCACCCAAATATAAATCATGATTTAACGGAAATAGCACGATGTAAAGGTGGGAAATCTAACTGTTTTCGGTAAATTTACTGTTTTCGGTATCATGTCCTCGTATTATATAATGCTTCCATTAAAAACAGTAGTAAAATGCTTATTGTAAATAGTAATATGTAATATAAAGCATCATTTAAATGCGTACTGTTGTTGTAAACATTCATCAAAATCATAGTTTAACGCCACTATCACGATGTAAAGGTGGGAATTTCTAACCGTTTTCGGTACATGTTACTGTTTTCGCGAAAACAGTACTGTTTTCGGTATCTAGTCATACCCATTAAAAGTATCTCTAAATTCTTTGCACGTCTTATAAATAAGACTAACACTAACGGTAATTTTTACATGAACAAACTCACCACAGTGGACACCAGAACATTTGTTTTGAGGATGTTGTCACTGGGATTAAGTTTTACTATCGTCACATTTGTTATCTTACTTATCTTTATGTAGTTGTAGTTTACATCAAAATGAGCTTTACCCCCCCCCCCACTCCCAAAAAAAAGCTGTGCTCTCTACAAAGTCAAAGCTGAAATCTCAATCCACTGAAAGGTACACTTCATCGAACTGTGCTCTCCATTGAGCTGTGCTCTTAAGAGAGTGTTACTCTCTACTGAGTTTCACTTTAAATTTGGATTTACTCTCAAACGAGACTCTAAACGGAATTGTGCTTTACACAGAGCTCATTTCTCCACTCAGCTCTACTTTTAATGATTTGTACTATCCACTGACCTGTCCTTTCTACAGCGCTTTTTCTCTCCACCGAGTTTTATGGAGCTATACTTTTCAACTTAGCTGTACTCTCCGCTATATTGTTCTCTCAACTGGGCTATAATCATAATACAACTATAATCTCAAGCGAGCTGTTCTTTTCACTGAGCTTTACACTCTTCATAGAGCTGCACTGTCCTAAAGTGTTATTTTCCACTATAAACTGTACTCTCAACAAGACTGTACACTACATTAAGTTGTACTTTGCAAAAAGCTGTACACTCCGCTAAATTATACTCTCCACAAAACCGCAATCGCCACGGAGCTGTAGTCTCCATCACGCATAGTCTAAACTCAACAGAACTCTTTTTTATGTGTAGTTTTCTCTTGAATATACTCGCATGTCGACTTGAGTTAACAGTAAGCGCCGTCTCCATTGAGCTGTAGTCTCCAAGAATCTCCAGTGCGATCTAACCTCCACTGAGCACGCTCTATAAGAATCTGTTCTCTCCACTGAGCTCTACTTTCCATTGAATTATACTGTACGCTGAGCTGTACTCTCCACTGAACTCTTCGTTCCATTGAATTATACTGTCCGATGAGCATATCCACTGAGCTCTTCTTTCCATTGAATTATACTGTCCGCTGAGCCGTCCTCTCCACTGTGCTTTACTTTCCATTGATGTATACTGTCCGCTTAGCGGTACTCTTCACTGAGCTTTAATTTCCCATTGATTATATTGTACGTTAAGATGTAGTCTTCACTGAGCTCTACTTTCCATTGAATTATACTGTCCGCTGAGCTGTACTCACCACTGAGCTCTACTTTCCAATGAATTAAACTGTCCGCTGAGCTGTACTCTTCACTGAGCTCTACCTTCCATTGAATTATACTGTCCGTTGAGCTGTTCTCTCCATTGAGCTCTACTTTCAATTGAATTATACTGTCCGCTGAGCTGTTCTCTCTACCGAGCTCTACTTTCCTTTGAATTATACTGTCGGCTTAGCTGTACTCTTCACTGAGCTTTAATTTCATTGATTATATTGTTTGTTAAGCTGTACTCTTCACTGAGCTCTACTTTCCATTGTTTAATACTGTCCGCTAAGCTGTACTCTCCACTGAGCTCTACTTTCCATTGTATTAAACTGTCCGCTGAGCTGTACTCTTCTCTGATATCTACCTTCCATTCAATTATACTCTACCTTCCATTCAATTATACTGTCCGCTGATCTGTTCTCTCCACTGACCTCTACTTTTCATTGATTTATACTGTCCGCTGAGCTGTACTCTTTACTGGTCTCTAACTTCCATTGAATTATACTGTCCGCTGAGCTGTTCTCTCCATTGACCTCTACTTTCATTGATTTATACTGTCCGCTGAGCTGTACTCGCCACTGAGCTCTACTTTTCATTGATTTGTACTGTCCGCTGAGCTGTTCTCTCCACTGAGGTCTATTTTCCATTGAATTATACTCTCCGTTGAGCCTATCCACTGAGCTCTTCTTTCCATTGAATTATACTGTCCGCTGAGCCTATCCACTGAGCTCTGCTTCCCATTGAATTATACTCTCCAATGAGCTCTTCTTTCCATTAATTAAACTGTCCGCTGAGCTGTTCTCTCCATTGAGCTCTTCTTTCAATTGAATAATACTGTCCGCTGGGCTGTACTCTACTCTGAGCTCTACTTTCCAGTGAATTATACTGTCCGCTGAGCTGTAGTCTCCAATGAGCTCTACTTTCCGTTGATTTATACTGTCCGCTGAGCTGTTCTCTTCATTGAGTTCTACTTTCCATTGATTTATACTGTCCACTGAGCTGTTCTCTCCACTGAGGTCTATTTTCCAGTGAATTATACTGGCCGCTGAGCCTATCCACTGAGCTCTTCTTTCCATTGAATTATACTCTCCACTGAGCTCTACTTTCCATTAAATTAAACTGTCCGCTGAGCTGTTCTCTCCTTTGAGCTCTTCTTCCATTGAATGATACTGTTTGCTGAGCTGTACTCTCCACTGAGCTCTACTTTCCATTGATCTATACTGTCCGCTGAGCTGTACTATTCACTGAGCTCTACTTTCCATTGAATTATACTTTCCGCTGAGATGTTTTCTCCACTGAGGTCTATTGTCCATTGAATAATACTGTCCGCTGAGCCTATCTACCAAGCTCTTCTTTTCATTGAATTATACTGTTCCCTGAGCTGTTCTCTCCACTGAGCTCTACTTTCCTTTCAATTATACTGTCAGCTGAGCTGTACCCTCCATTGAGCTCTACTTTCCATTGATTAAACTGTCGGCTGAGCTGTTCTCTCCACTGACTTCTACTTACCATTGATACATACTGCCTGCTGCGCGTTACTCTCCACTGAGCTATACTTTCCATTGAATTATACTGTCAGCTGAGATGTACTCTCCCCTGAGCTCTACTTTCAATTGATATATACTGCCTGCCGAGCTTTACTCTCCACTGTGCTCTACTTTCCATTGAAATATACTGTCCGCTGAGCTGTTCTTTTCACTGAGCTCTACTTTCCTTTGAATTATACTGTCCGCTTAGCTGTACTCTTCACTGAGCTTTAATTTCCATTGATTATATTGTCCGTTTTTTTTGTTTTGTTTTTTGTTGATCAATAGAATAGTGTTATTGTAAATTGTGTTTTTTGCTTAAAATATTGAATACCATGATTGTTTGATTAACGTGTATTATTGTAACCAATAGAATAGTGTTATTGTAAATTGTGTTGTTTGCTCAAAATATTGAATAACATGGTCGTTTGATAAATGTTTATAATCGTCTGAGGTCCAAATGTTTGATTTAAGTTTATACTTTTCTGAATTACAAACATGTTTCCTTTTTTGTATCATAACATGGCATTTGTGTATGTGTCTGTGTGTGTGTGAACTGTATGATTGTGTCTATATAATTGAATGCATGGATTTTATTTACCTCTTTTATATCAACCAAGTTGAAATGTTAAAAAACTCTATTGTATACTAACAGAATAACATGTAAACTAACAATACATTTTGTAATATATGGAGGTGAATACACGATATAAATTAAAAAAAAAAAAAAAAAAAAAAAAAAAAAAAAAAAAACATGCATGTGCATTTCATGGA
>VMBQ01005050.1:24146-65092 GCA_007657795.1 Dreissena rostriformis | reverse complement strand
CACCACCACCACCACCACCACCACCACCAGTGACAAAAAACGTATTCACACAATGGCTGCTACTACAACTTATAGCCGATATAGGGGCATGCATGTTTTACAAACAGCCCTTGTTATGCTTGCAATAATATGTTCATGGTATGTTTTTAGTAGGGATGTAATCGATTTCGACAATATATCAACGATATGCAATTGCCGATTCGTTTTCAATATCAATTTTGAAATATTGAGTATCGTTTATCTAATTACCTCACAGGTTGAAATTTTAACATAAAGCAGGCTGTTCTTTGTTTTTATATAGATTCCACTATATTATGACACAATTTCATTATTTTAATAACACTATTTAATTTACCCTGTACATGTACATTACATCTAACAACTTAAGAATAATGCAGTTATATTTAGGTTTTTAAACATAATAGCCAAGAGTTAATGTATTTTTATAACTTATTTTAAGCGAGTCATAGCACCAAACACCCATAAATCGATATATTGCTGTATCGTCGATATTTCCTTTCACAAATAGGATGATCTATGGGTACCCTAGATGTATCCACCTGATTGTCATTTTGATCGGACAATTTTTGAAGGAGTTATGGCCCTTTGTTACTTTTAACTTTATAGAAGATATAGGGAGAAAATCTTGTTATCACAACTCCTCTGAAACTACTTAGAGGATTTTCACATTATTACTACAGAATGACCTATCGGTGCCCTACTTGTGTCCACTCAATTTTCATTTTAATTGGACAATTTACCGGTATGAAGGAGTTATGACCCTTTGTTACCAGGTGCCGTGTGAAATAGGTGAGCGACTCCAGGACCATCATGGTCCTCTTGTTATTCCAAAATCTCATTTTTCTCATGGGCAGGTTTGTAAGCCAAACAACTAAAAAAGACTCATACTTAAAATAGTGAATGAGTTGTCAAGTATGCTGTACTGAGACTGATCTATCAGGACATGAAATGATAATAATTTCAGGACTAGTATCACTTGTAATAATCTGATAAATGTTTTTTATCATTGTCAATTAATATTTGTTAATTAAGATCTGGAAAAAATAATCAAACTTAAAACCTTCTCTACTAGAAAGGCATGTTGACAACAATTATGAAAATGGAATCTTTAAAACACAATATTGATAGATAACTTTGCTTCTGCAGGTATGATCCAAACCCGGGCGGTCTTTGTAGAGATTTCCGTCTGAAGGTGGATCCAAGCCTCCCCGTGATTGTAATCAACGCTGCCGGGGACACTGTCACCAGTGGTGGTGGGGATACGGGACTTGGGGACACTGTCACCAGTGGGGATGGGGATACAGGACCCTCGTGTACTGTGAACGGGTCTGGGGATGCCGAAGGACCGGAAAAGTCCTCATCAGTAGACCAACTTGTGGATGACTACACTGAACAGGTAGTCTGGCTGAGGCCTTGTGCATATTTTGTTTATGCCCCCGAAGGTGGGCATGTAGTGATCGCACTGTCCATCCGTCTGTCCTTCTGAAATTTTGCACACTTTGCGTTTAGGTTTCAAAAAATGTTAATAACTTCTATGTCGCTTCACATGTAACCTTCATATTTGGTATGCATGGGTATCTCATGGAGCTGCACATTTTGAGTGGTGAAAGGTCAAGGTCATCCTTCAAGGTCAACTTACATTTGAGCCTCACTCTGAGAAAAGGGGGCTTAATGCATGTGCGTAAAATGAATGTTTGCTAAGAAGAGACCTTCTTTAAACGAAACAAAACATAGAAGTGGAAAGTGTTGTCAGTTATAAGCCTGAGTGGACTGCACAGGCTAATCTTTGTAGACTTTTCAAGCAAATGCAGAAAGCCTGGTTTTCCCAGAGCTAGGCTATTAACTGTCATTATTCAATAAACTGAATATAAATCACTTCTTGGGTTTAAGGCATAAACTGCAAATGAATGCATATTCACGCATTGCATTTCAGGTGATTCAGAAGGCTATGACGATGGCTATAAAAGATGGCCTGTCCCAGTCCGCCATCATGGAAGTGATAGAAGACGTCACATCTGTCTCCAAGGTAACCCCAAGGAAGCATATCCAGCCCACCAAGGTCGATCTCACCAGGACACCACGGTCCCGGCGGGATCAGCTCGCCATCGGTTTCAACTACCACAGTGAGGTGGTCGCCAAGGAGTCCCCGAAGACGCCGTTTGGAGAAATATACCAGCCTGTGCAGGCATCAAAATCTCCCAAGGATCAGCTGGCTGTGGGGTTCAGTTTCCATGCCGACCAACTCGTGAAAGATTCTCCCAGGACTGCAGCCGGTGAAATCGTAATACCTTGTGTTAGTCTCACCCTTGGAAAACGCACTCGTGATCAGTTGGCCGTTGGTTTTAGTTACCATGCCAACGAACTTGCCAAGGACATTTCAGTTGAAGCAGGTGAAGATGTGGCGGAAGGAAATGAAACATCCAGCAGCATAAAGGATGTTTCGCTTGTTGAAACTACGGAGAAGAATCTCCACGGGGATAGTGAGGAGACAAGGAAAGGCCGGAGATTGTTTCAGGACACGTTTGCTTTTGGGTTTAGTTGCAACTCTGATCTGGCACTACAGACAAAACTAGTGGAAATCAACGGTAACATGGACAGCGAGTTTGCTTCAAGTTTGGCCAAAGATGCAGCGTTTGATGAGGATCGTAACATGGTCGAGATTGAGACTGAATTGCCTCCCTTGGGTGGTCTGCCTGCAGGAAGTGTCTGGTAGATTCAATGAAGATATGGCTTTAAGTGCAAAACTATTCTTAGTAGAATTATACAAAATGTTATCAAGCATTGTGTGCTCAATTATAACTATGCACTTAAGTTTTTTATGCAATATACCCTATAAAGTATCTCAGGAAAAAAAACACGAAGATATTTGAATGTGAAGAATATTTCATGTTTAGCAAATTAATTAAGTCTGATGTCTTTGTTACTTCTTGTTGTGTATAGTGCAATTTTATTTGTCTCATTTGACTTGTTTGTTCGTGTTAATCAGTATTAATGAAGTGGGTTTATTTTCTTTGTGGTTGTTTGATATTGTATACCTGTACAACATTATTTGTTAATTAAACAGTATGTTCATGTCTCATTGTCTGATGATAATACTTGTATTATCATCGTTAAAGTCTATATGTGTACCAAAGCTTATTTTGGACTGCGAATCCACAATTAAGGATCTAAACATTTCACAGATGAAAGCCTCAGCAACTGAAATCTTAAAATAGTGATGAGTCTTAATCTATTGTTTTTGTTATACTGTGTACTGTTTTTTCTTGTTTATGCTTATTATTAAAATATGTTAGTTACTAACGTCATTTTATTTGCCATTATGTCAATGATGCTAAAATGTTGTTTATTTGTATAAGCTCGCCTTTTACACTCTATATGAATTTTTGTTGTAGAGTTAACTAGAACTATTGTAGCCTCATTCTGGGAAAACTGGCTTAATTCATGTGTTTAACCCATTGCATGCTGGGTAATTTGTTGTCTGCTAAAATGTCGTCTGCTGAATTTCTAAAATTAGCATTTTCTTCGATTTTTTTCAAAGAATACTATCAGAATAGCAAACAGTTTGGATCCTGATGAGACGCCACGTTCTCTGGCGTCTCATCTGGATACAAACTGTTTGCAAAAACCTTCAAAATCCAGTTCCAGCACTCAAAGGGTTAAAGTGTCGTCCCAGGTAAGCCTGTACAGTCCGCACAGGCTTATCAGGGACAGCACTTTCCATCTACACTATTTTCCTTTTAACAAAAAATTCCATGAAAGCGGAAAGTGATTTTTTTTTACAGAACATGTTAATATTTACAAATAAGATCATTATGCCACTGAAGATGTGAAGATTAGCAGCACACTGATCTAAATAATTACTGACATAGTCTTTTATGCAAACTTCAAACGGATCTCAAAGGCTATTTAACCTGCTTTATGCCATTTTACATACACAATAACAAAGGCTTTTTTTTTCCTTTAGGACATAACTGTGATGTCCTTCTGTTAAATACTAGTCATGATGAAATGTTATACAGTTAACCTTAATTGTAAGCTTCTACGCCAAGAATAATTCATGTTTATTTTATATCAATTCTTTTCTTTTCAGTTGGTACCATTTGTTTATACTTCTCAGCCAATAACAGATCAACTTATCCATTGGTTTATATATATACTTTTTTGGCCAATAATAATTAGTAAATTCATCTTCATTGTGACATGTTTCCGGCATCTTGTCCAAGAAGAAAGTGTAACCATACCTTTGTTCATATGTTGAACTGTATATATTGTGTCTGATGTTGTTAAGCAATAAATTGGTAATTTCAGCTTTTGTAATATGTGATCCCAATAACCTTCTCTGTTATGGGGAAAAAACACCACATATTTGAATCATGGTTACTCACAGGATGGTGCCTGTGTCTCTGAATACATGCTTGTTATTAGGCAATACATTATTAACTGCATTTTCAGATTCATGGGAAAAAAATGCAACCAAGAAGGATTGAAGTAGTTGGTAAATTATTATCGGTGAATAATAAGTAATATTAAAATCATCCATATCAATGATAAGCTACTTAATTTAACAAAATCAAACATCTTTGACCTGGAATTGAGACATTGACATAAAAGTGGAACATGGGAGTAAAGAGACCAGGGCTTTTCCAACATGTGATTGGGTGACTGTTAATTTGACCTTTTATGCAAACAATTTATTCGGATAGCTTATTAAAGGTAAGGGTATCATTATTTTTAATGATTTAAAGACTTAATGTTTTGTTTAGATGTAGTTGGATTTACAGCCGTTTTTAACAGTATTCTAGTCGTATCTCTGCCATCAGTTTACCAACTCAAATTTCCTGCCATAGCTGGGTTAGCACTTCTTAGTGCACATAGTTATGCCATTAACTGAAAACTGCCCTACTTGGATTAGAGTAGGGGGAAATATTAATAAAAACAACTCCAGTTCTATGTTTCAGTCATTTACTTGATGACTTTCCGTTAACAACATTTACCAGTACATCAACTAAATAAGTTTAAATACACTGCTGGATTGAAGATTGTATAAACAACCCTCGAAGAACATAACACATCAATTTACAAGTTTTACTGCGATGCAAAAACATTTCATACGAGTTTTGCTAGTTAGAGTGTTTGGCAACACTTCCTTGTACGATTTTAACAAGACATTACACATGAACTATAAACTTCAAACAACCAATGTGCTATACTTCATTGTAACGTTTTAATGAGAGGCGAGGCACAATGTTCATAGACAGAAGTTCTTGAAACAGCAGTTTACATGCATAGGGCATCTTCAGCGTAGACACGTGCTTGGAGGACTTGCAGTACTGGCACCTGTAACACAATACATGGAATAGGAATGAGGTGCGCTCTGGAAAAATGGGGCTTAATGCATGTGCATTAAGCGTCGTCCAAGATTAGCCTGTGCAGTCCCGCTGGCTAATCATAGACAAACTTTCCGCTCGGTAAAATAAAAATCAAGTCTAGGCGGAAAGGGTTGTCCCTCATTTGCCAATGCAGACTGCACATGCTAATTTGGGACATAACTTTATGCAAATGCAATAAGCCTAGTTTTCAGAGAACAATGCTTAATACATCGAAAAGGAATATAATCCACAGTTTTTTTTATCAGTTGGGATAAAACGAAAAATAAAAAATCCTTGATTATCATAGTATCTGAACTTAAGTCCAAAGTTCATGGATTCATATTATTTATTTTTTTACTTTATTATGTTTTGCACAGTAAACATTTACAATGCATAAAGCTGATTGTTTGTGATCAATTTGGATGAAGAACCACTCGTAGGATATAAAGGGGCAATACATATAAAATTAGCCGCGCTCTGGAAAAATCGAGCTTTATGCTTGTGCCTAAAGGACCGTCCCAGACTGCAAAGGCTAATCTGGGACAATACTTTCCAAATAGACTGGATTTTTGTTAAGAGAATCATTCTTTATTAAAAAAATTCCATGAAAGCAGAAAGTGTCGTTCCTGATTAGCCTGTGTGGATTGCACAGGCTAATATGGGATGATACTTTACGCAGATGCATTTAGCCCGGTTTTCTCAGAACTGCTAAAATGTTTATACAACCCCACCACATACCAGCCAAGGTATCCCAGCAGGCCACACTGCTCACAGACGTCAACCTCAAACGCATCACTGGAGATCATCAGACGCTCCAATAACAACATGCTGCAAACAGAAAACAGACGCTCCGATATCAGCATGCTGCAAACAGAAAACAGACGCTCCAATAGCAGCATGCTGCAAACAGAAAACTGACGCTCCGATATCAGCATGCTGCAAACAGAAAACAGACGCTCCAATAGCAACATGCTGCAAACAGAAAACAGACGCTCCAATAGCAGCATGCTGCAAACAGAAAACAGATGCTCCAATAGCAGCATGCTGCAAACAGAAACACGCATCACAGTCATGAGCCTAGCTCTGGGAAAATGAGATTTAATGCATGAGAATGAAGTGTCCTCCCAGATTAGCCTGTGCAGTCTGCACAGGCTCGTAAGGGACAAAACTTTCCACCTTAACTGGATTTGGGCTAAGAAAAAGCTTCCTTCAAATGAAAAATACAATAAAAGTGTAGTGTAGTGCCTGATTAGCCTGCACAGGGTAATCTGAAACGACACTTTACGCATGTGCATTTAACCCCATTATCCTAGAGCAAGGCTTAATTGTAATAATGAGCATGAATGCGTCACTGGAGATCACCAGATGCTCCAATAGCAACATGCTGCAGACATAAAACATGCATCACAGTCATGTCTTGTACCAGAGATTGCAAGAGAAGCTTTAGTTAAAATGAAATTTTGTAGTTGGATGGTGTGACCAGGAAAAAGAAAAAGATTTTAACGATGTGCATGATTAGCATTTCTGCCTCATATTTAAATTATGCCTTTAAATTATTGATGGGATGATTTATGAGATGGCCTTTCCATTGATTTGATTACATTACTGTAAAATCATTATTATTCGTGAGACGTTCATTTTTGTTGATTTCTTGAGTTGACTGATCCATGAATTTAACACAAACACATCAGAAAATAACCAACACAAAATCCTAATTTTGTTTGGTTCAAAATAAGAAATCCACTAATTTACATGACCAGAAAAGAAACTTCATGCAAACAAAATTAAATGATTGTACATTATAAGTCAGCTTAAACCTATAAATTGCAAGATTCTACAGAAAGTAAAACAGAATGAGAATATTTTCCCTAGAAAGGAATAAAAGCTGTTAAAAATAAACTGAATATGGGAATGCCAGTCTAGCTCCTATTAGTGTTGCCTTGATTGTACACCACATAAGTACTACATTAAGCAATGAGGGCTAGCAGCTTCTTAGCCATACCAAGACAATGGACATTAAAACTGTTAATTGAAATACAGTTAAAGGTATGAAATGTATGCTGTACATTTATTACTGTCATTATCAAGTTATAAATTTGTTATCGATACCACACTCCTCCTTAGTCAAAAATAAAGGAAATGGTCTTCAAAAATTTCATACAAATCATACTCACATAAATATCATAAGACAATCCTTGTTACAATCACCACCAATTGTCCTCATAACAGAGCTCCCACTGGCTCAAAATCTGCTGTTGCCAAATTTACTTATTTATGTCTGAAATCGTATTATTTTTGATATTTTATAGGTGATTGTGAAGAAAAACTTATAGCCAAATGGAAATTTCTCTTGCAAAATTTGTTATACATGTGTATGTAGCTATGAGCTAATTTGGCTATTGGAAGAGTAAGACCTCCACAATCATTGTAATTGTGCAACAGATCATGACATCCTATTGTAGTATAGAACACCAACCTGGCCCCATATCCAATAAGACAGTCACGCTCCATTTCACCAAGCCTAAGACCACCGTCGCGAGATCTGCCCTCGGTGGGTTGCCGTGTCAACACTGCCCGGGGGCCCTTAGCTCTCGCATGCATCTTGTCCAATACCATGTGCTTCAACTTTTGGTAGTAGATCGGGCCGTAGTAGACATACACAGAGAGAGGCTCCCTAAGACAGAGGGAACATAATTTTAACAAAAAAAAACACACTTAATTGAAAAAATAATAATTAAGAAACTCAAGTGTTTTTTTTTAGTGTTATTGTAAACAGTCTTATGTATTTATGTGATATAGATGAATGTTCAGACCTTTTTTATAAATAAAATATATATTTACATCAGGTTTACAATGTGAGAATGTAGATGTAGGCAGAGAGTGGCTTCCTTGCCTCAGGCCTACTTAAATTAGGGACTATAAAACACCTTGACATGAACATGAAATGTTGGTAATTAGAAAAATGAGTAACCATGGTTATGATTCAATGTGAACATTAAACCCTAGCTAAAGAAAAGAGCTAACAGCATTGAGTTGCTTTACTTGTTATTAATTGTAATAAATGTGGAAAAAGAAAAATGTACTTGTATCAAATGAAATTTACTGGCACGTTTATATACATGAAAAACACAGGTGATACAAACCCAATTATATTACTTTTTTTCAAACCCTATTATATTATATTTTTTTTCAAATCCAATTTCATTACCTTTTTTTTCAAACCCTATTATATTACTTTTTTCAACCACTATTATATTACTTTTTTTCAAACCCTATTTTATTACTTTTTTCAAACCCTATTTAATTACTTTTGTTCAAACCCTATTATATTACTTTTTTTCAAACCCTATTATATTACTTTTTTTCAAAACCTATTACATGACTTTTTTTTTCAAACTCTATTATATTTCTTTTTTCAAGCACTTATATATTACTTTTTTCAAACCCTATTATATTACTTTTTTTCAAACCCTATTATATTACATTTTTTCAAACCCTTTTAAATTACTTTTGTTCAAACCCTATTATATTACTTTTTTTCAAACCCTATTATATTACTTTTTTAAACCCTATTATATTACTTTTTTTCATCCCCCTTTAAATTACTTTTTCTCAAACCCTAGTACCGTAGACTCTGCCAATACTGGACGGTCTGGGGACCGGCCTGATCGTTCTGTTTTCAGAGAGTTCCGGTTTACCAAGAGTAGGCATATTACCGAAATATACAACAAACCAATTACATTTACATGTACCACATGATAACTGTACTCATGTAATGTTTATGTTTAAAGTATTCTTCGAAAAATGTGTTTTTATTCGATCAAAAGCAGAAAACATTCCATACCGACTTGTATTGATTAATCCCAAAGTGAACGTGGTGCTTTATACATGAACATACATGTACATGCGGTGACATTTGTCATATAGGCCAGTGAGTCGTGTTCAAGTTCGCTATAAATAGCTCTGAATTAATTAAGTTTTATTTGTTACTTGTAAACGAATGTTGTGGACACAAGATTTATTATTCAAGTCATAACACATTTCACAAAACATACACACACAAAAAAACTGCGTCATATTTTCAAGACATTCATAATCTAAGCAAGTCTTGTCAAAACCTACACATGCAAGAAGTTCACGATTTATTGAAAAAGTCCGAGATCACTCTCTGCTTCAGTGCACATTTCTGCTTCACGGTTGAGAATTTGATTCCATGATCAGCTTAATCTTCTCCTCTAACGTAAGCTCTATGCGTCTGCGTTTAGCTGGAGGCTGGGACATTTTAGATTTGAGAAGACTTGTAGATTTTAGATTATTAATACTTAAGATTCGTTTGAAATTAAGAAAAGGCAATGAATGAATTTGCAGACAGATGGTTGGATATTTAACATTCATATTTCTCACAGTTTTATCTGACAAACAAACAAACAACCATTTAAGCGTTAAAAACATGGCTTTAAGATTTAAACTTCCAGAGATCACAAGAAAGTGATCGTTCCAACGGCATGCATTAATTTTTTAATTAATTTTTTTATTTCAGCTTAATAAAACGATCGTGTCAGTCACTTTTTGGTCTATAATAGACATTCACAGTTTGTTTTACATTATTTAATCGGACTTCAATAGCATGGTAACAACTTGACACCTTTATCGTATGTTTAATCCGATTATCGATTATTGCGCGCGAGCGGAATGTGTGGCACCGCACGCCGTGCTGACTATTGTATTGTAATTTTCACACCTCGGGCATCTTGAGAATTTCGACTGTTCGGTGTACGCAATGTATTTTACGTTGAAAATGAAGAAATTCAAGGAGATATCAGTCTGGTTTCCGGTTTTGAGAGAGTCCGGTTTATTCAACATTTTTTAACAAAGAAATAGAAGGGGAACATACGGGAATGACACGACCGTTCGGAATCGGGAGATTTCCGGTATTCGGAGAGTCCGGTTTTTGCAGAGGCTACTGTATATTACTTCTTTTCAAACCCTATTATATTACTTTTTTCCAAACCCTATTTTATTACTTTTTTTCAAACCCTATTATATTACTTTTTTTCAAACCGTATTATATTACTTTTTTCAAAACCTATTATACTACTTTTTTCAAACTCTATTATAATACTTTTTTCAATCTTACCCAGTGATACCAGATGTGACGTAATCCTTTCCCAGGTAATTGAAGCCATGACGAATCAGGTCTTCTGACAGATCTAACACCTTGTCACCACCAAACGCTTGAACAGAAGAAATCATTGAAACAGCAGACAGCACAGGAATCCACAATCAAGCAGAAATGTATGATGTAAAGAGAACAATTACAGGCTATGTAATGAAGTTAACAGCCAATATATGTAGCATTCTATTTCCAATAACTTCTTTTAGTTCTACTTAAAAAACACATTTACTTAGTTTTATCAAAATAAAATACATACGACAAATATAAAAGGTTCGATGCAGAACAAACCAGTATAAAAACAAGTATCCTTCCGGTACAAACCTGTATAAAAAGAAGTTTTGTTTTGGTACAAACCAGAATTAAACAAGTATTTTTCCTGTACAAACCAGAATAAAAAAAGTATTGTTCCGGTACAAAACCGTATAAAAGCAAGTATTGTACCGTTACTACCGTACAAACTAAAACTGCAAAGATTCTCCTACCTGTTCCATAATGGAATTTCCCATCAAGTACCCCAGCCTTACTTCCCAGCAGCTCCATCAGTTTACCAACAGTCATACGTGAGGGGTAGCCGTGCGGGTTCATGATCTGGCAGAGATATATAGGCAGAGCTCTTATGAATCTTATATATGAGCCTGGATCTGGTAACTCCAGACTTAATGCATTTGCATAAAGTGTTGTCCGAGTTTGCCTGTGCAATCATGCATAATCAGGAACGACACTTTTCGCTTTAACTGGATTTTCACTAAGAAGACTTCCTTTCAACGAAAGGTACAATACAAGCTGATTTACTCACATGCATTACCTATAATGTGTCACATAGTGAGTCATAATGACATCACCATGACAAAATGTTGCTGTCATACGATGTTACCTTAGATAGTCTTTCAGCCCATAATGTTGTGATCAATAAAAAAGTTAAACGTTTGACATCTTCATGATATATCATTTTTAATTAGAAAAGTAGCAATTTATATTAAGTACTTTGAAAGTTCTAATTTGAGGTATGAAGAACTTTTTCCTAATTGGCATCAAAACAATCTACAATGTATTACACAAAAGAAATTCTTTTAGTCAAGTGTTGATTCTTTAAACATAAAGACTTCATTTTCCAGTGTTTTTTTTTTTAACAACATTACTATGTTTGTTTTTATTTTATGCATATTTTCATTCAAATGTCACAGACAATGTTAACAGAGTAACAACTAAACAACAGCTATCGCAAGACAGCGTGCTAGATGGGTTTTTTCCACTTTGACAGGGTAATGTACATTTTCTGTCAGTTACCTGATATCACTCAAACTGCCACTGTTGTGTCTTAACCCTTTGCATGCTGGGAAATTTGTCGTCTGCTAAAATGTTGTCTGCTAAATTTCTAAAATTAGCATTTTCTTTGATTTTTTTTCAAAGAATACTATCAGAATAGCAAACAGTTTGGATCCTGATGAGACGCCACGTTCTGTGGCGTCTCATCTGGATCCAAACTGTTTGCAAAGGCCTTTAAAATCCGGTTCCAGCGCTCAAAGGGTTAAATATCCCCCGCATGCCACTATGTCAGAGATTATTGGCAGATCAATTTTAAGAATCGCTTCCCCAACAAAGCAAGCTTCCTACCTATAAAGTTTCATCTCGATACGTTATATTATAGTTAAGATATGCCAGAAACAAAATGTTAGCATGAACATTAAAACGGAAATAACTGTTTAATTATTTAAGCAAGAGTAATTGTTGTTATACACAGCACTTTCCCTCACTAGGATCTACCTTCATATTAAGTTCAAAGATGATACCTCTTATAATTTTCAAATATGTTGTGGACAAAATTAAACTAATAAAGTGCAATAACTCTTAAAATATGGAAGCAAGAGTTATGACTCTTGTAAACTTTGCAGCCCCTAAATAAGATATACCTACCTAACCTTTTAAGTTTCAAGTTGATATCTCTAATAGTTGTTAACATACTCCCCATACAAAATTTCAATACACAAATAACAAAGGGCAATAACTTTGAAAAGAGGACCAAGATGCTATGGACCTAACCTGAGACCCCAAGGAACTTGACTGTTCTGAGCAGGTAGTGTTCACAAGGTTTCACAAGAACCTAGAAGGAAAATAGCCCCGGCACCTGGCTGCCATGTTTTTAAACAACCATCAACCAATTGAAAACTCAGCTCTGATATACACAATTTTTTAATTTTCTGACCAAGTTTCACTATGAGTTGGTAACAAATGTGACTTCTTGAGTGTTCAAATTCTTTTACTTTAGCAACATAAGCCCTTCCTCATGGTGGCCATGCTTTTCATTGGACAGGAACCATATCTCGTTTGTTTTAGAAATATCTTTACAACAAGAGCTGTGTTTGTGAAACACAATGCCCCCTTCTGCCCTTTGAAGCGATATATTTGACCTTTGACCTTGAAGGATGACCTTGACCTTTCACCACTCAAAAAGTGCAGCTCCATGAGATTAACATGCATGCCAAATATCAAATTGCTATCTTCAATATTGCAAAAGTTATGACCAAGGTTAAAGTTTTGGGACAGAATGATGGACAGACAGGCAAAAAACAATATACCCCCGATCATTCGATCTGAGGGCATAAAAATGTTTCATGAAGATTGAAACTAATGGGTATGTAGTAAAGCTCTAACTATTTGATGAATTGTCAAGCTAAAAACTGTTGATGATTAAATTAATACATAAACTTACCACATCTGGACAGATTCCCTAAAACACAAAAGAATATATTTACATCAACAATATTTTCCCACTTGCAACATACATATTTCAGTTTAAACAGTCTTTACAGCATGCATTTATGATCACTTGCTAAAATTATAGGTTTTAGAAGCGTTAGCAAATACAATATTCCCTAAAAAAAAAAGAGAAAAAATTTTATAAGCAAAAGTATAAAGTTTTAAATGTCTCACCAAATCTGAAAATGGCATGTCAGCCTGGGGAACTATGAGGCCAGTAACCCTGAGGAAAAAGTAAAATGCAGGTAAAATAAAATGAAATTTATGTAATATAATGAATATCTTTTGTTTGTTGAGTACCGGTAATGCAATAACTAGAGTAAAACCAGTATTATTCATTGTACACTAATCTTTAGTTGATTTTCGTCGGGTACACTCAATGACAAAAACAAATGTCCAATAAAAGTTTATGTCCAAAGTTTTACATCAGACATTTTAAAGGACAACGATTTTAATATCCAACAAAAACAGCCATTTTTAAAACCCCACATAATTTCATTTCAAAACAAGCAAATTCGTTGAATTGATATTATCCCCCGCCAATTTCATTTTTTTTTGACAGACTGACAAAATGACGGACGAATGAAATGATGGACATGGCCAATTATATATCCCTCTGCCTTTGGCGGGGGATAAAAAGTAAATCAATCACTATATCAGCAAAGATTGACGGAACTGAACAACAAGAGCTGTCCCAAGACAGCTTGCTCGACTATATTTCCAATCTCACAGTATAATGTATATTTACTTTCAGTTATCTTATATAATAAAATATTAGACATATTTGAAGTTGCATATCTGTAGTAGTTATACAGAGCATTTAAATACATAATAAGTACATATGAGCGGTGCTCTCGGAAAACTTAACTTAATGAATGCGCGTCAAGTGTTTTCTCAGATAACCAAGTGCAGTCTGCACAGGCTTATCAGGGACAAACTTTCCACCTAGCTTAGATTTTTTTTTAGAAGAGACTACTTTTAAACATTTTTTTTATAAAAGCGTAAAGTGTCTTCCGAGATAAGTGCAAACTGCACAGGCTTAACTGGGACGACACTTTAGGCACATGCATTAATCCCCATTTTTCAAGAGCGCTGCTCATATGATGTTATGCCTATCGAACGCACCCCTTCTGGCCGTGTCTGCTGCTGAACTTGTCGCCGATCTCAGGTCTTCGTGTCTGCCGCAGGAGAATTTTCACGAGGAACGGTTCTTCAGAGTTGGAGGTTATCATCACCTTCTCAACATACGAGGGGACCGGACCCTTGTACCTGGCATAGTCATGTGACATAGTCATGTGAAATAGTCATGGGACATAGTCATGTGACATAGTCATGTGAAATAGTCATGTGAAATAGCCATGTGACATTGTCATGGGACATAGTCATGTGACATAGTCATGTGACATTGTCATGTGACATAGTCATGGGACATAGCCACATGACATAGTCATGTGACATAGTCATGGGACATAGTCATGTGACATAGTCATGGGACATTGTCATGTGACATAGTCATGGGACATAGTCATGTGACATTGTCATGTGACATAGTCAAGGGACAGTCAAGTGACACATTCATGTGACATGGTCATGTGACAGTCATGTGACAAAGTCATGTGGCAGAGTCATATGTAAGTGAAATTTGAACAAAAACGGGCAGACAAAATGATACTAATTCAGGATCAAGGCCAGTGGTAAAATAATGCATAGTTTCAATCAACTTAAGATCTCACAAGTAAAAACTTTTTAATTTAATGTATAATAGCTTTTCATCAGATTATTCTCAAATATTTTGTTTAATTTGTCCTAGTGACATTATTTTTGACTCCAACAAACCAAGATATTATTGAAAGAAATGTTCTAATTTGTTGAAGGATAATTGGGTACAAAATTATGACATTTGGAGTGTTAACAAACATTTTATTAGATTTCACCTTGTGACATTATTTTTGACGACACGTGACCCAGTTTCAAACTTTATGAAATATCAGTAAAACAAATGTTATTGGCAAGTTTCATAATGATTAAGCAATAAATAAGTACACAAGCTTGTTATAATTTTTATATCACCAGTTAAGGAAAAACACTTGGTGCCTGGCAACCATGTTTGGTAAGCAGAATCATTTCCAAACTTGTCTAAGATTCATAAGAACAAATGTTCTGAGCAAAATGTGTTCGTTGTAAAACACATACGATTCCTAATCATGCAAATTGTGATTATAAGAAATAACCGTATTAAACTAATGAAAGTTGAGATCATGTCATTGTGCCTGCTTTATTCCATGTAAAAAATGTGATTATACTGATAATGCAATTATACTAAGAATTATCACGGTCTTGAAAAAATAAAAGGTGTAAGAAACAGATGACATTATATGAAAAGTTATTTTCACACCACTTCAAGTAACAGCCATGTTTTGAACAATAACTGTGTGAAAATGTGATTAACTTTTCTATTAAGAGACATTCAATGACTAGAACGGATTACTTTACAAAAACAACTTTGCCATATGAACAAAGAGATCTTTGTGTAAGGACAACGTCTGGCATTGTACTGTAATATTGAATGATTTAAGGTCAACCATAGTCCATTATTAACAATATTATATGATGTTTTGTACTTTTTAAGTAAGATGCAATTATACATCAAATGTGATTTTACAAATGATCAGGTAGTCCGATAACTATTTGTATAAACGTGATTTGACTATAGTTAGTTAATTAAGCGCAAAATGTGATATCTAGTGTAGGTAGGTAGTGTAGTGCAGACTGCACAGGCTCATCTGGAACGACACTTTACGCACATGCATTAAGCCGGGTTTTCCCAGAACAAGGCTTGTATGTGTACATACGTTATTGGTACTTCTCGATAGTCAGTCTGTTTCTCGGCGTCTGCAGAGGACTGCAGGGGACTGTTGGTCATTGTGGGCATCCACTTGTTGATAAACACCTGCTTGTTCTCAATCATCTCACCTGTAAGTGATAAACACCTGCTTTTTCTTAATCATCTCACCTGTAAATGATAAACACCTGCTTGTTCTCAATCATCTAACCTGTAAGTGATAAACACCTGGTTGTTATCAATCATCTCACCTGTAAGTGATAAACACATGCTAGTTCTCAATCATCTCACTTGTAAGTGATAAACACCTGTTTTTTTCTCAATCATCTCACCTGTAAGTGATAAACACCTGCTTGTTCTCAATCATCTAACCTGTAAGTGATTAACACCTGGTGGTAATCAATCATCTCACCTGTAAGTAATAAACACATGTTAGTTCTCAATAATCTCATCTGTAAGTGATAAACACCTGTTCGTTCTCAATCATCTCACCTATAACTAATAAGTGATAACCACCTGCTTGCTCTCAATCATCTAAAATGAAAGTGATACACACCTGCTTGATCTCAATCATCTCACCTGTAAGTGATAAAACACCTGCTTGTTCTCAATCATCACACCTGTAGGTGATAAACATTTGATTTCTCTCAATCACCTCACCTGTAAGTGATGAACACCTGCTTGTTCTCAATCATCTCACCTGTAAGTGATAAACACATGGTTGTTCTCAATCATCTCACCTATAAGTGATGAACACCTGCTTGTTCTCAATCATCTCACCTGTAAGTGATGAACACCTTCTTGTTCTCCATCATCACACCTGTAAGTGATAAACACCTGCTTGTTCTCAATCATCTCACCCGTAAGTGATAACCACCTACTTGTTCTCAATCATCACACCTGTAAGTGATACACACCTGCTCATTCTCAATCATCTCACCTGTACGTGATAAACACCTGCTTGTTCTCAATCATCTCACCTGTAAGTGATAAACACCTACTTGTTTTCAATCATCTCACCTGTAAGTGATAAACACATGCTTGTCTTAATCATCGCACCTTTAAGTGATCAACACATGCTTGTCTCAATCATCTCACCTTTGAGTGATAAACACCTGGTTGTTCTCAATCATCTCATTGTTATTTTGCTTGTTGGTACGATAATGTAGTTTAACTATTGAACTGGATTTGATCAATGGGATCTATATTAGGAAGCAAGAACAACTAACCTCTCATAATATGCATGCCTTGCTATGTGAAAACGGGGTTTAATGCACAAGCTTATCTGGGACCACACTTTACGAACATGCATTAAGCCCCGTTTTCTTGGAGCGAGGCTCAAATAATGTCCACCTTACCAGGAGCGCAGATCCCGTCTGAGTCCAGTGCCGAATGTTTCCAGACGGGTTTGCGCGTGGCTGCGTCCACCATGGGTCCCATCACCTTGTCAAAGGTCTGGTTGGCATAGCGACGCAGCGTGGCCTGCTGCTTCTTGTACACCAGACAACGACCAAATCCTGCACGGAAACATGGAGTCTTTCTCATGTCATAATTTGCGTAGATTTGAATTGCATGGAAATCAAAAAAATAAATAAAATATGGATAAAATGTGAGAATGCATACTTTGGAAACATTTCATGATAGTTTGTGTGCGTTGTATACTTGGGTTCGTCTTATATATGGACAAAAAAATACTAGAAATAAGGAAATGCGTCTTATACACAGCGACCTTTAATCAGAAAAATACAGTGTATAAAAATAATTTCATCTTTATCATGGATTTATTTTAGTAACTATTACATGTATTGTGATTTTTTAATATGTGTAAATACTAATAAAACTCTTCAGGACAGAACACAATTCTTAACTATAAACAACAAAGAGAAGAATCTCCTCTTCAAATCTTACTAGACACACATAAACTTTGTTGTAACACTACCAGACCTTCCCATGTTTGGCTATTGAACTCCTCGACAGTTACTGATCACACTTTGATTTCCAGTCAATAAACAAACCCATCACAAGGCTTACATCATGTTTATTTACAAAAAAAGGAAAATAGTTTAACTTGTGANCTTATACTTGGGTTCGTCTTATATATGGACAAAAAAATATTAGAAATAAGGAAATGCGTCTTATACACAGCGACCTTTAATCAGAAAAATACAGTGTATAAAAATAATTTCATCTTTATCATGGATTTATTTAATTAACTATTATTGTGATTTTTTAATAAGTGTAAATAATAATAAAACTCTTCAGGACAGAACACAAATCTTAACTATAAACAACATAAAGAAGAATCTCCTCTTCAAATCTTACTAGACACACATAAACTTTGTTGTAACACTACCAGACCTTCCCATGTTTGGCTATTGAACTCCTTGACAGTTACTGATCACACTTTGATTTCCAGTCAATAAACAAACCCATCACAAGGCTTACTTCATGTTCATTTACAAAAAAAAGGAAAATAGTTTAACTTGTGATATTAAGTAAAATACTTTGATGAAATGCTAGAATACGTAGAATATGAGAAACATTTGTTTTTGTCACATGAAGAACATGCCTTTTTCTAATGCTCTGATGGGCCTCATAACTGGACCAATTTTAAAAGCCAATTTTCTTTAACAATTCAGAGCGAACAAGAGATGTGTTTGTCAGAAACACAATGCCCCCTATTGCACCGCTTTGAAATAAAATTTCAATATATCATTTGGCAGGTTTACAAATTATCTCCCTTTTAAAGCTTATTACTTCCCTTGGATTGTATTTTTTTACTTTTCACCTTGAAGGATGACCTTGACCTTTCACACTCAAAATGTAAAGCTCCATGAGATACACATGCACGCCAAATATCAAGTTGCTATCTTGAATATTGCAAAAGTTATGGCCAACGTTAAAGTTTTCGGACGGACGGACGGACAGACAAACTGACAGTTCAACTGCTATATGCCACCCTACCGGGGGCATAAAAATCATTGATTGGAAAATAAGTTTCTTTCTCAAAATGGAAGTACATTTACAAGCATTTTAAAAGCTTGTAAATGCCCAAGGCGTGTCCTCTATATGCAGACAGTACTAGCAGTCGTACCTCTGTCTAATGAAGCCTTGTTGATGACCAAGGCATCCTCTATATCATATCCACTATATGACATCACAGCCACTGTGGCATTCTGGCCCGCAGGAAGCTTGTCAAAGTTGATCAGCTCTATTGTCTGCAAACATAAATGCTTTATATCAGAACGATGTCTTTTAATAACCAAATAACAATTTTAATACACAATATGAATTGGATTATTCAGACCCCTTACTTAAGACTGTAATAGTTCCAACCATTTTGTCATAAAGAATGAGTACTGAAATAAAAGCATAATGTTAGATTTTTTTAACAGAATTGTTCCATTGGAACTTTGTCAGATATAATGCATCCGATATTATTCTGTATGGATCCTTTTAAGCCAGAAGAGGAACCATTTTTTTTTTAAATTTTTTTTTTTTGGGGGGGGGGTCATTTTGCCCATGTCAAAAAGTATATTTTCCTTAAAATACTGCCTTAAATTCGCAACTGAAGGTCCCTCCCCTCATTTTTTATTCACATACTGGTTACAGTGCTTATATGCAACATTTAGTTTATTTTCCTATGCAGATCTATGGGTTAAACATAAGTAAATATAATATTGAAAACACTTATTCTCAATTTTAAAGTATTTGTTAGCAAATAACAAAATGCACTAGTATAACAATTATTTGTAAAAAAAACTCGCCATTTTTCCCAATCCAAAGGACTCCTGGCCCCATTCCCAAAATGGTGGAATAAAACACTGGGATTACTTGCCTTTGACTTGACTAGGGGGGCCTGGGGGTAACACAGCAGGTACATCAAGGTGTCGATACGGTTCCTCTGATTGTAGGCAATAGTGCCTGAAAATAAGAGTCACAGTACAAGGGGCACTGAATTGGTACTGTGTGATTACCACAGTGTGGCAGTAAATAAGCAAAACAAGAGAAAAATACAGGGATATTGGTGAAATGCCATTTGATAAAGATCTCATTGATAATTAAGAAGTTAGACTTAACAATATAAAAAGTATTTTATTGTTAATTATAAGAAAAACATATCAAATATAAAAGATCTTCAAACGCAAAAAAAAAACCATCATCACTTTGTAACAGCAAGCAATAAACGCTCCGACAGATATGTTTTGACAGAAGAAAGAGTTATGGTTTATGGATTAAAAACAGAGAAATTTGTTGGTTTTGCCAATTTCTGAAAAATAAGTGTAAAGACTGCAGACAAACCCATAGCTTGTTTGCCCATAGCACACTGGTATGTGTTGCGCGGGGACTGGTTGTGGTGGGGGTAGGGGATGAGGCCTGCACACACACCCAGGATAGTGAATGGCTCAATCTCCAGATGAGTTGTGGATCTGTGACAGGGAGTAGAAAGGAAAAATGAGCCTCCTTCTGGGAAAACTGGGCTTAATGCATGTGCGTAAAATGTCGTCCCAGATTAGCATGTGCATCCACACAGGCTTATTGGGGAGAACACTTTACACTTTTTTTAATAGTTTTTATTTTAAGTAAGTCTCTTCTAAATGAAAATCCAGTTTAGGCTGGAAAAGTTATCCCTGATTAGCATCTGCGGACTGCACAGGCTTATCTGAGACGACATTTTACGAACATGCATTAGGAACAGCTTTCTCAAACGAGGCTCTAATGTCAATTGGTCCTAACTCTGCCAAGATCAAGGTCAAAATTCCTATCTTTATGATCACCCTCACAACAAGGAAGAAAACCTGTGAAATCTAGTAATTTCTTTAATAAGAGTTCAGTCCACAAAATGTTATGAAGTATACAAAGAAGAACAAATATCAAGTGGCAATTATTGTAAACAAATTGGTCACTGCCTCAATATATTATATTATATAAACATATAGTCCTCTTACGGAGTGATCTCCTTCTCATATAGAGCAATAAGGCAGTCATTCTCCTCATTGACGTCTAGATACTCCACCAGGCCCTCCTTGAGGAAGTCTTCAAAGCAGCGGAACCCCTGATTGAGCTCCTGAATGTGCTGGTTTGTCACCAGGGGCTTGCATTTCATCACGATGATGTATGGCCTGAAATGAACATAAGTAAGGAGTTACAACTAGGGGCTTGCATTTCGTCACGATGATGTATGGCCTGAAATGAACAGAAGTAAGGAGTTACAACTAGGGGCTTGCATTTTGTCACGATGATGTATGGCCTGAAATGAACAGAAGTAAGGAGTTACAACAAGGGGCTTGCATTTTGTCACGATAGTGTATGGCCTGAAATGAACAGAAGTAAGGAGTTACAACAAGGGGCTTGCATTTTGTCATGATAGTGTATGGCCTGAAATGAACAGAAGTAAGGAGTTACAACAAGGGGCTTGCATTTTGTCATGATAGTGTATGGCCTGAAATGAACAGAAGTAAGGAGTTACAACAAGGGGCTTGCATTTTGTCATGATAGTGTATGGCCTGAAATGAACAGGAGTAAGGAGTTACAACAAGGGGCTTGCATTTTGTCATGATAGTGTAGGGCCTGAAATGAACAGAAGTAAGGAGTTACAACAAGGGGCTTGCATTTTGTCATGATAGTGTAGGGCCTGAAATGAACAGAAGTAAGGAGTTACAACAAGGGGCTTGCATTTTGTCATGATAGTGTAGGGCCTGAAATGAACAGAAGTAAGGAGTTACAACAAGGGGCTTGCATTTTGTCATGATAGTGTAGGGCCTGAAATGAACAGAAGTAAGGAGTTACAACAAGGGGCTTGCATTTTGTCATGATAGTGTAGGGCCTGAAATGAACAGAAGTAAGGAGTTACAACAAGGGGCTTGCATTTTGTCATGATAGTGTAGGGCCTGAAATGAACAGAAGTAAGGAGTTACAACAAGGGGCTTGCATTTTGTCATGATAGTGTAGGGCCTGAAATGAACAGAAGTAAGGAGTTACAACAAGGGGCTTGCATTTTGTCATGATAGTGTAGGGCCTGAAATGAACAGAAGTAAGGAGTTACAACAAGGGGCTTGCATTTTGTCATGATAGTGTAGGGCCTGAAATGAACAGAAGTAAGGAGTTACAACAAGGGGCTTGCATTTTGTCATGATAGTGTAGGGCCTGAAATGAACAGAAGTAAGGAGTTACAACAAGGGGCTTGCATTTTGTCATGATAGTGTAGGGCCTGAAATGAACAGAAGTAAGGAGTTACAACAAGGGGCTTGCATTTTGTCATGATAGTGTAGGGCCTGAAATGAACAGAAGTAAGGAGTTACAACAAGGGGCTTGCATTTTGTCATGATAGTGTAGGGCCTGAAATGAACAGAAGTAAGGAGTTACAACAAGGGGCTTGCATTTTGTCATGATAGTGTAGGGCCTGAAATGAACAGAAGTAAGGAGTTACAACAAGGGGCTTGCATTTTGTCATGATAGTGTAGGGCCTGAAATGAACAGAAGTAAGGAGTTACAACAAGGGGNAATGGGGCCATGCATAGTTGACATTGACCGTATTGTCATAAGAGAAGTTCAGTATCAATTTGAAGTCAATCGGTGTAGAAATGAAGAAATTATAGTAAAAGGCAATTTTGGGTGGGTGTGGTCTATGTGGGCGGGGCGCCCCAGGGTTGGTAATGGGGCCATGCATAGTTGAGATTGACCCTAATGTCATAAGAGAAGTTCAGTATCAATTTGAAGTGAATCCGTGTAGAAATGAAAAAATTATAGTAAATGGAAATTTTTGGTGGGTGTGGCCTATGTGGGCGGGGCGCCCCAGGGTTGGGAATGGGGCCATGCATGGTTGAGATTGACCGTATTGTCATAAGAGAGGTCCAGTATCAATTTGAAGTGAATCGGTGTAGAAATAAAGAAGTAAATGTAAAATAACCTAAAAAAATGAGTGATAATTTCTGACGCGGCCCCACCCCAACCCCTATAACTTTTGACCCAGGGGTCAGATCAAAATTCCAAATAGTGCAGGGTCGCACATATGCTCATAGCTACCATGTGTGTAAGTTTCAAGGTTCTAGTGCTAATAGTGTAGGAGGAGATATTGGCCAGGACGGACGGACAGACAGACAGACGGATGGCGGAGATCACCACAATATCTCCACCTTTTTTTCAAAAAGTGTGGGGATAATAATAAAAGAACAATTACTCTGTGGCAGATCAATGGACAAGGACTGCACAACCCCTTGATAGGGAAGCTGCATCAAAAATGGCCTATTTGTTCCAAAGATCTTGCATGACAATGAAAATGCCCTATTTGTCACAAAATGAAAATATAAACTGGAGCTCTAATCTGAGAGAAATAAACTGAATAATGTCCATTGTATGAGTGATCTTCATGAAGAATTTCATTTTATTTCCGGAGATATAACATCAAAACAAAGTATTCCTTAGAAAATGTCATATATGTTATCAAAGGGTAATAACTCTCTATAAAAAATCATAAGAGAAAAATCACATGAAATAGTGTATTGTGTCTTGTTAAAACTTAAAACTATACAGATACTGCTTCATAGCTATAAATTTTTTTATCAAATTCAGATAATAAGTTCCTAAGATATTGAATGGAAGCAATATATTCCTTAGAAAATGTAATATTATTAATCAAAGAGCTACAACTTTGTGAAAATAACAGGATGAACATTTCAACATTTAGAAATGGTGTTTCATCAAATTTGGATCATTACTTCATGAGATCTTGTGCTTTAACCAAGCACCATACACACAGAAGGATGCACGGACAGAAGGATATAAGGTACAAACAATACAATCGAACCGCGTTCTGGGAAAACTGGACTAGTTGCATGTGCGTAAAGTGTCATCCCAGATTAGCCTAGGCAGTCTGCACAGGCTAATCAAGAACGACACTTTCGGCCTAAAATGGATTTTCGTTAAGAAGAGACTTTCTTTATACGAAAAAATGACATAAAAGCGGAAAGTGTTGTCCCTGATTAGCATCAGTGGACTGCAAAGGCGTATCTGGGACGACACTTAGAGCACATGCCTAAAGCCCCATTTTCCCATAGCACAACATCTTAACACAACTAGGTTCTCTACATACCTGCAGACTCTTCCAGCATCAGAAGATATGTACACACATCTGTGGGACATGTTGGGACAGATGGAGACAAACTCATTTATGTAGCCTGCGCGCCTCATCAGTCGAAAGGTCCGTACCAGGCGCTTGTAGTTACGGATGACACCAAGAATATTGCCTGCAAATAGTGTTTTTAATTTCACTGTTTGTTCAATGAGTCTTGAAAATCTGTTTGATGAACATAAACTCAACCCATGCTTATAACTTAGGTAACATCCTATTTCAGCTCCTGTCCTTAGTACATGTATAACGTGATTGGTGTCTCATGAGAAAGGTAACGTTTTATACTCTGAATGTTTTAATTAAACTAACAGGCTCTCATTCATATGGCATCTCCAATATCCTTTATACGGCTGTGATTGTACATTTATTTTTAGTCAGAATCATTAGTTTAACTATTTTCCCATTTAAAAACATTTCAAAAGGCATTTTTGCCACATGTAACGCTTACAGGACCCATTATGAAAGCTGTGAAATAAACCACTGCTTGGTTATGTAAATACGCACCATTAAGAAACACAGTGAAGACATATTTGCTGGTGATTTCAGCGCCACTCAGTAGCTGTATGTCCTCCACGCCAAGGTTGAAGGCCAGGCGGATGATTGGACCCTCATCATGGTCAGTTGTGATGTGGGTCATCAGGGCAAGGTTCTTTACAAGACCACAAGCCTGAAACATGAACTCATTTGAGTCGCGTTCTGGGAAATCTAGGCTTAATGCATGTGCGTAAAGTGCCATCACAGATTAGCTGTGCAGTCTGCACAGGCTGATCAGGGACAATGCTTTGTGCCTTACTGGATTTTCATTGATAAGAGACCTCCTTGGAACAAAAACTTCCATAAAGGCAGAAAGTGCCGTGCATAAAATGGCTGCAATGTTGTTGATTTTTTAATTCAAAATGATCATTCTAGAATTTGATAGAGAATTAATCAAGAAATTATTTTATGAAATTGTTTCCAATTGCATCAACCAAATGTCATCAAATGGTCAAGAATTAATAGAGTTATCTACGTTCTTTGAAAGCTTTCCACATTTGTAACTGGTTACAAAAACAGGGAAATGTGTGCATGTTAGCTCCCCTGTGTGTATGTTAGCTCCCCTGTGTGAATGTTACCTCCCCTGTGTGTATGTTACCTCCCCTGTGTGCATGTTAGCTCCCCTGTGTGTATGTTACCTCCCCTGTGTGTATGTTAGCTCCCCTGTGTGTATGTTAGCTCCCCTGTGTGTATGTAACCTCCCCTGTGTGTATGTAACCTCCCCTGTGTGAATGTAACCTCCCCTCAGTGCATGTTACCTCCCCTGTGTGTATGTTACCTCCCCTGTGTGTATGTTACCTCCCCTGTGAGTCATACTTACCTCCCCTTCTGGTGTGTCAGACGGGCACAGCATTCCCCACTGTGAGGGCTGTAGAGACCTGGGCCCGCTCACTTTACGTGTCTTCTCAAACTGTAACACAATGCCACTCATTAAGTGCAATGTTAACACCGCTAAATAACTGGAAAAAAGAAACAAACATTCTTTTAACTATGGGTGAATTCATACAATGTATAAATTAAAATCTTAGCAGTCAGGAAAAACATACTTTTAGTGTAGGATGAATATTTGACTACTATCTACAAGTGTACATCATCAAAATAAGCAGTTTCCTGACATTTACAAATATATACTAGCATATCTGAGAAGTGTTCCTGATCACAATGCCAGGTCAACAGCACTTTAATGGATGCTATCTTAAAAACAAAGTGCACACAAAAATTATATTGATATTGTAATTGTGACATGCTATTGCTCTGGGGAAACTGGATTTATCCATGTGCCTAAAGTGTCAGCCCATCTGACTGCACAGGCTTATCAGAGACGATACTTTTCACTTTTATAGAAGTTTTCCTTTAAAGGAAGAGTCTTCTCACGATAATCCAGTTTAGGTGGAAAGTGTCATCCCTGATTAGCCTGTAAGGACTGCACATGCTAATCTGGGACGACACTTTACACACATGCATTAAGCTCCGTTTTCCCAGATGTCCTTGACATTTTACCTGTGAAGAGATCCTGGTCATCATGCCCAGTGCTGAGATGTAGGAGAGTCGTGTGAGGACTTGAGTGACACCTGCACGGTCCATCTTGAATCGCTTGATAGTCCAGTTACCCTAGAAAGAAGATCTAGCTATAGTGACCATGGAAAACATCTGGCTATAGTTACCATGGAAAACATCTGGCTATAGTGACCATGGAAAACATCTAGCTATAGTGACCATGGAAAACATCTAGCTATAGTGACCATGAAAAACATATGGCTATAGTGAACATGGAAAACATCTGGCTATAGTGACCATGGAAAACATCAAGCTATAGTGACCATGGAAAACATCTAGCTATAGTGACCATGGAAAACATCTAGCTATAGTGACCATGGAAAAAATCTAGCTATAGTGTCCATGGAAAACATCTAGCTATAGTGACCATGAAAAACATCTTGCTATAGTGACCATGGAAAACATGCCTCCTTCTTCGAAGCGGGGCATAAAAAAGAATACATATTAAGTGTTTAATAAAGGCAAGTTTAAATATGCCAACAAATAAACAAGACTGAATGTATTTAAAAGAATTATTATTACACTAACACATTATCAATGTCAATACCAAAAACATAATTTACAATGCAACATATCAAATGAATATATATACAAACTTTATTAGTAATAAAATTCTTTGGGCAATGGGAGCTCTGTGAAGCCGAGGCCTATTGCGTCAAACATCGCTAAGAATTTCAGTAGAACGCATAGAGACAGTTCTATCGGGTACAGTAGACAGAGAGGTGTCCTTGTCCTAGAACTGCAGTCCGTGCGTTCAAAGGGACCAAGAAGTGCCCTGCGTTCAAAGGGACTAAGGAGTGTGAGAGACAGCAGCGGTCTTCGCGAAATGTGGTCCCTGCGTTTAAAGGGTACCAAGAAGTGCGAGAGACAGCAGTGGTCTTCGCGGAGTAAGAAGTGCGAGCGACAGCAGTGGTCTTCGCAATATAAGAAGTGCGAGCAACAGCAAAGTGAGATGGATATGGACGAGTTTGACATGACATGTGGGAAATATTGGCTAATAATTGCCATGAGACTATAACATCTACACATAAAATAGTAGTTCCAAGGTACGGACATTTGAGTATTTGCACTTGACACAATCGGAATATGATATGTGAACGACTTCGCTGTCTATTTTCATTAACATGTTCCGTGGAGAAACTGCCCGAGAACGAGTGACCGATTTTCCCGCGAAGGCTTTTTGAGTCGTTCTGCTATTTCTTGAAGCCATTATGTCACGTTGAGTTCATAATTAGTCCAATAATCCAAACACCAAGTTTTTGTTTTTTAAAGTCCATAATTTTAAAGTTGAAATATTCCTTCTAAAATTATTAGATAACACTGTAAACTGAAATGTGCTGTAGCAGCAGCATCCAATGAATGAATGAATGAATGAATGAAATTGTAAACTGATAAGCCACTTATGCAGTGCAAGTGCCCTCTATAGTAGATAAGTAACTACTACATGCAATAAGGTTTCTGCATTTATCTCCCTTTAACTGTTATGTTTGATGTGATTTGTAAAAGTATGGTTTGTTGGTCCCATTAAAATGTGGTTGATATCATCAACCCTTACTTCGTCCAGTGAATGCTAACATCAACTGAAGTTTATTTGACAAAATTGTATTGTATGGATGCAAAAATAATGACAGCATGATTTGAAGATCCATAAAGCTCTCCTATCAAATACTGAGCCAGTAGAGAAATTCCATTATTTAAACAATCGACATGAGTCATGCTCTGGGAAAATGGGGCTTAATGCATGTGAGGTTAGTGTTACCTCAGATTCGCCTGTTCAGTCTGCACAGGCTAATCTTTGAGGACACTTTACGCCCTTGCATTAAGTCCAGTTTTCTTAGAGCAGGTCTAAAATCCATATTTCTCGTTTCTCACATACTGTAGATATTGCCTGTACGAGGCCGTTAGTTATCTGGTCCTGACGCATGTGCTTCACGATGTCAAACTGGGCAGCTCTGGGCTTGGGGATCGTTACATCCGCTATCTTCTTCAGCTGGAAAATGGGTTCAGAATATAAGCCTTGTTCTGGAAAAACTGGGCTTAATGCATGTGCATAAAGTGTCGCCCCAGATGAGCCTGTGCAGTCCGCACAGGCTAATCAGGGACAATGCTTTCTGCTTTTATGAGAATTTTCTTTTAAAGGGAGTGACTTGTAAACAAAACTCCAGTTTAGGCGGAAAATGTCGTCTCTGATTAGTCTGAGCAGACTGCACAGGCTTATCTGGGACCACACTTTACACACATGCATTAAGACCCGTTTTCCCTGAGCAAGGTTCATAATGTTAAGACTCATATCAAACAAGACACCCTCACCTCAGTGATAAACTTCTTGATAATATTGTTAAAATTAGTTTTTTGTTTACACATAACTCATTTCAACAGACATTAAACCAGACTACCTCCCTCACCTCAGTGATAAACTTCTTGATAATATTGTTAAAATTAGTTTTTTGTTTACACATAACTCATTTCAACAGACATTAAACCAGACTCCCTCCCTCACCTCAGTGATAAACTTCTTGATAATATTGTTAAAATTAGTTTTTTGTTTACACATAACTCATTTCAACAGACATTAAACCAGACTTCCTCCCTCACCTCAGTGATAAACTTCTTGATAATATTGTTAAAATTAGTTTTTTGATTACACATAACTCATTTCAACAGACATCAAACCAGATTCCCGCCCTCACCTCAGCATTAAACTTCTTGAAGAGGTCCTCAAACAGCAGAGATATCAGTGAGCCGGCCAGTTCCAGCCTCTTGTTGCCATAGTAATCCCTGTCATCTGCCTTGACGAGGCCCTGCTGGGCCTGGATGACCCGACGCACCATCAGGCCCAGGTACACGGCCTTCATCTTGAAGTTCCACTCCACCACCTGTCAGTCATATATAAGGCTGAACAGTGTTATCAACATTCTCAATTGTTTAGCTCAACTCTGAAGATGAGATTTTTGTTTCCACTCAGCTGAGTATTAAATATATATAAAACATTCCACCATTGACACAGAAAGTGGACCATTTAGCACTTGGCATAGATTTGAGACACTCTTTGAGAAATGGGGTGTGATGCATGTGTGTAAAGTATTGAGCCCAGATAAGCTTGTGCAGTCCAAACAGGCTTATCAAGGATAACACTTTCAGCTTTTATGGAATTTCTCCTTTAAAGGAAATGTTTTCTAAACAAAAATACAGTCTTGGCTGAAAGTGCCGTATCTGATTAGCCTTAAAGACAGCACAGGCTAATCTGTGATGACACTGTATGCATTTGCATTTAGCCCAGTTTTCCCAGCGTGCGGCGTAATTCTAAGGAATGTATAATTCCCATACCGGCACATGAGATAGGATGACCCCATGTAGGACGTCTCTCGCTTCGTCCACTTTCGTCTTCTTTGGACCGCCCCACATCCGGCGCTGACGTATACGGTTGCCAATGTACTTCAACGCCTGGCAGAAACAAGTGCACAAACACATTGGTTTTAAGATTTTCAACATATTTCAATCCATGTCTGAAACAATTATTACAAATCCATTGCTAAGGTTTCCTTTCCCAAGTACTTACATTCTTGCTGAAAAAAAATGAAAACAAAAATATTTAAAAGGAGGATAATTATGTTTTAAACTAAATATTATTATAATACTTTCCTGGACTTCCTCTGCATTATTGATTTTACAACTAAATAAATTACATGTACTGTTGGTTTTATCAAAAGGTTCAGACATAACATAAAATACTTTTTATACTTGCACAAATTTTAATTGATCATTTGAATATCATGTTGCATGAATGTGCTTTATGACACTCCTCCTGAAATATCCTTGAAACTGCAGAATTAATTTGAATGTCTTAGAAATGGAAGAGTCCAACTCCAATCTGATCTCATACCTGTAGCTGAGTGAAGACCCCCGCCTTATGGCACTCCTCGAGACACAGTGCCATAGTGCATGTGCGTAAAGTGTTGTCCCAGATTAGCCTGTGCAGTCTGCACAGTCTAATCAGGGACAACACTTTCCGCTTTTATGGAATATTTTGTTAAAAGGAAGTTTCTTCAAGTCAAAAATCCACTCTTGGCAGAAAGTGTCATCCCTGATAAGCCTATGCAGACTGCACAGGCAAATCTGGGACGACACTTTACGCACATGCAATAAGCACCAGATTTGTGCTTAATCTAATCTAGTACCTGATGATCAGTGAAGACCCCCGCCTTATGGCACTCCTCCAGACAAGGGGCCACAGCCCCCAGAACTGACTCCTTGGTGCTAAATCCATGGTTGTAAAGTGTGGTCCTAGATTAGCCTGTGCAATATCACAGGCTAATCAGGGACGACACTTTTGTCTTTTATGGAATAATTCGTACCTGTAGCTGAGTGAAGACGCCCGCCTTATGGCACTCCTCGAGACATGGGGCCACAGCGCCCAGCACCGACTCCTCACTACCTATCATCTGCACAAACTCCTGCTCACATTCAAATCCCATACCCTTGAAGATGATTGTTATAGGAATGTCCTGAAAATTGAAAAAAAAAAAATGTGGAATATCACAGAAAATGAGGTATCTAATAGCCTTCAGATTGTTAAGATATCAAATGAGCCGCGTTAACGTGGGAAAATTGGGCTTAATGCGTCTTCCTGATCCCGATTCCATACAAGCGGAAAGCGTTGTCTGGGATTAACCTGGCAAGTTTTTCTTCTCTTGAGTCTGTTGGAGATTGTTGCCAAAGGATTACCCAGAAGTTCAGAGAGTTTGGTCAAACACAATTATCTGTAAAAACTTATTTTAAAAATCAAAACCCATTCCAATGATGAGGATCACAACTAGAATTGGGACCTTTGAAGACAGTTGTCGTACGGGATCAGATTGTGCACTATGCACACACTAATCAGGGACATCACTTTCAACCTAAAGTGGATTTTTGCTAAAAGGAGACTTCCTTTAAACGAAAAATACCATTTAAGCCGAAAGAAATGTCCCTGATAAGCCTGTGGGGACAGCACAGGCTTATCTTGGACGACACTTTGCGTTCAAGCATTAAGCCCTATTTTCATAGATCGAGACTGAAATATACTACTGCAAAATGAGTTTATTATCGAATACAAAATCAGCTTTGTCACAAACATGACTAAAAGTACCCCACATTACTCTGCCACAGGCAGAACTGGGTTCATACACAAGTCTTCATCATAATAATTCAAGGCCTTTTCAATGCAAGATTTAAGATTTATCAGGCAATATTTGAAATGGATGAAAATTAAATGTTACACACAGTTTGTGTGACTTCTTTATGAAATTAATTACAATGTCAACAAATTCAAATGTATGTGATCAATGCAACCAGGGACATTTCCTTGTTAACTTACTATATCTCCTGATAACAGGACAAAACAAACTGCAATTTAAATATTGTCTTTCTAATTAATGATACATTTTGTATGTACATATCATAAATGTATATTGGCTATGAAGTTCATAAATGAGTCATGTTCTGAGAAAACTGGGCATAATGCATGTGCGTAAAGTGTCGTCCCAGATTAGCCTGTGCAGTCCGCACAGGCTAATCAGGGACAACACTTTCCGCTTGAATTGGATTTTTGCTAACAAGAGACTTCATCTAAACGCAAAATGTCATAAAATTGGAAAATGTCGTCCCTGATTAGCCTGTGCAATCCGCACAGGCTAATCAGGGACGACATTTTCCAATTTTGTCGAAACTTTACGCACATGCGTTATGCCCAGTTTTCTCAGAACACGACACAAATGTCAGTAAAACATCTTGAAACACACGATTTTTTAAAAATCAACAACAAAAACTGACCATCAAAACTTTATGCATAAAAATGGCTAAAGTCAAGGTCACATAATTAAAAAATATTTGTATCTGTTCTCATACACTGATACAAAAATGTACCATTAAAATAGATGGTATATTCAAAGCAATAGTTTCTTATGTTTTAAAGATGCGCATATGGCATGCATACATTTCTGATATAGTAGTTTACTCATATTAATACAGTACCTCTGAGAAAGAATTCTGCTTCATATAATACTTGTCATGCTTGACTATCACATCTGTCTTAGTCTTTCGCTCATGGGTTGAGCTGTAAATAAACACAATGGCATCAATACAACACCGCCGTCTATATGACCTTCGTGATAACAGTAAATTTCTTAAAGAATTCAGAAAGAACCGGGCCTGCATTGACCAACCCATTCTAAGACTTAAGAATAAAGAATAGATTTAGAACCAAGCAAATACATTCAGCTTTTAATAATATACAGGCTACCACTGGTGATTATGTCATTAACAAAATGTTCTACATGAAGAATAATGTAGATAGAAGTGGTTTATGCCAAGTTTGACAGAAAATTTTAACAATTCTTGAATATTCCAATTTATAGAACAGTTTTCACAGGCTAATCAGCGACGATAATTTCCGCTTTTATGGAATTTTTCGTTTAAATGAGGTCTCTTCTTTGCGAAAATCCAGTTTAGGCTGAAAGTGTCGTCCCGGATAAGCCTGTACGGACTGCCCAGGCTAATCTGGAATGACACTTAAAGCACATGCATTATGCCCAGATTTCTCAGAACACGCCATAATTATGTTTCTTTCTACATACAGCTGTAATTTCTACTTGTGTCACATCTCAACTACAGTAGCTAGCTATGCATGACCCAATTAAGATAAAAACAATTGTCTAAAATCTAACCTATCAAAAACATTTAAGTTGAAATAAGGCATCTGGAAAATGATTCAAAATTTGTCTGTATCATGCAAACAAATACATTCATTATTGCGCTAGTTTTTGTTGATCTTACACGTTGAACATGTGAGTTGTACTGAAATAGAATTTCACTGATTCCTCATCACAAAGATGTTACAATATTTTTTACACCATAGGTATCTTATGTTGATGTCTTTTTTATAATTTATAGATGTTTCCTTTTAAAATGAACAAAATGATATGAGTCTCACTCAGTGAAAACAGGGATTAAAACATGTGCATAGTGTATTCCCATTTAAGCCTGTAAAGACTGCACAGGCTAATAAAGAACGACCCTTCCTGCCTAAACTAGATTTTTGCTAAGAAGTGACTGTCTTCAAACGTTAAATACCATAAAATTGAAAAATGTCTGCACAGGCTAATCTAGGAAGACACTTTATGCACATACATTAAGCCCCATTTTGCAAGAGCGGGGCTCATACTAATTCCTCACTTACCTCGTGACGGAGCAGACGACACTCCCTTTCCTGCCAACGTCCGTGTCGACGATCATCCTGTTTTTGGAGAGCTGTTCCTGAATGAGTACCACCTTCTCCGTTCCCCTGACGATGAAGTAGCCCCCGGGGTCCATCGGACACTCGTTCAGCTTGGCCATCTCAGCGGGACTCTTGGCATGCAGCACGCAGTTGGAACTTCTCAGCATGATGGGCATTCTGTGGGGAAAGTTGTTAGTGCTGCTATTAAATGCCATTCATAGGCTAGATCTTACGTTTTAAGTCAAATGCTCAACCCTTCATCTCTCAGATACACATTTTGACTTGTTTGTAGTCGCTTAGAAAATCCAATTGAATTCAAGACCATTCTTAATAGACTTAAAGTTTTTTAGGTTTCATTTTAAAGCCTAACGTACAGCAGAAAATCTTGAGCTTGCAAGTTACTTGTAGTCTGTTCTGGCTTGATGCTGGTTTCACATAGCCATCTTCACTTGGCTTCTAAGCGGGACATGGTTAAATAGGTAGCATGCGATACTTAAACCCAAGTACATATCAACTGTTACATAAATTGTGCATAAAAGCAGATCAAAAACAATCTTAAAAGTTGCAATGTCCTTTTTAACGGCATCCAAGATCCTCTGAACATCTTACATAAATGGTATCAACATTTATGCCACTTTAAATGTTCAATTTTCTGTAATGATTACAGAGACCATGTTGTTGTATTCTAAATTTATAAAAAAAAACTCCCGATTCTACTACAGTGTACCTACCGCCCTATGAGCAGGTTGTTACGCACAATACGCTGATTGCCTCGTGTGTACTCGATATCCACGGTGATGGGTGCTGAGTAGGTCATGTCTCGTAGCCGACACTAATGCAAAGAAAACAGGATCTTGAAAACAAACTTAAAAAACAACATGATTCATGTGGTATTTAAAACGGTGACATATAGTTTATCAACAGATAAAAAAAAACATAATATATGAAATAAAACCCTGTTATATAATATCTTCAAGAACAAAACTTATTGATAATTGATTTATGATAATTTTATAAATGCAACAGAGAAACTAACAACAAATTTAAAACACTACAGTTCCGTTATATGGCGATTCTCTTGATCCAGGGATTGCTGTTTATCAGGATTGCGACATAACTTGTCAGGTCATTCATGCATACATACAAAGTATGTATGCATTAGCATTAATTTGGCAATCTCAAAACACATTATTTACCTACCTTTTTGCATGATGTGTTACACCCATATTTTATTTTAGATAACATTATTCCATGTAAGTATTTTAAAATGCGTATAATTAAATGTGTATAATTAAATGTGTAAATAAATCCAAAAAGTGTTGCTGAGTTTATTATTCACATTAAGTTAACAAATATAGATACAAATTAACACTTCTAATGTATTTTGTGTAAATCCTTTGTCCTTATTAAAAGCATGCCAGATCAGACTTTATTTACAACATCACATGATACATCCTTGGGGAAACCGTGGGCCTTAATATTGTATTAATGAATAAAAACTTTGAGCAAAGAGAATGTTAAGGTCTTAACTTTGGTTTTAAAAATCATAGTGATTTTTTAAAAGCATATAAACCTTTTCTCTAAATTGGAAAAGAGTTGTTTACGCTGCATCTACAGCGCTATGGTCATTTGAGGTCATTATTGATCTGATGTACAGTATTTGTATACACTTCTATGTGGATAGCATGTATTCGGCTGATTGAGCCCATTGGCTGATAAGATTTGGCCATCGTTTCAACAAGACCTAGGGTGGCTCTAACAGAGCCTACTGGAACAGGCAGAGCACCCTCAATCTATGCAGAAAGTGTTAAAAATATTTCAGATTTTTTTTTTAAATTCCAAGAAAAATTGATTGACAGCTTGCAACATGTCAGTTACACCAAATTTAATGAGGGGACAATGTCAAGATTGCAACGTGCCTTTACATAGAAGTGTTAAACAATTATGTAGAGCAATATGGGATTATTGTTTGTCATACTATTTAAGTGTGAATGTAATGGAAAATGAAGGCACACACATATGGACAAAACTAGATTGAGTTATGAAAGTCAGATAATACAGGAAATTAAAGCAGGGATGGAAATTCATGTTTGCCCATGAGCCCGGGGAAAGTAGATTTGGGCCTGGGCAACTCAATTTCAAAAGTTGTTAGTCTGGCCGGGCAACTTACTTTTTTCAAGCTTGAAACAATTCAGTGCAATAAAAATTGACAACCATGGCTCAATAATGGTTTAAATAATATTCATTTTTTAGGAATGAAAATGATCCAATTCAGGCGCATAATAAGACATAATGCATTGAAGGTGTGTCATGTTAGCAATCTTATTTAATTATCTATTTTTATATTCAAAGAATATATTAGATACACATGACACAACATGTACATATTTCTGGGCTCGTTACTCTTTAGCTGGGCAACTAGAATGCTAAAGATGGTTGCCCGGACTGTTGCCTGTCCGGGCAACCAATAGTAAAATGTTAGTTTCCATCCCGGTTTAAAGTGCTTGAAAAAAGGGGGTGCAACCAACTCGCGATATATTGGATATGGGGAAATAACTGATTGCAATAAAGTAGATCTGCAGTGTACAAAGATAAAAAGAAATATAATGAAACAGTGAATACAAAAATAAGAAAATTACAATAAAATGAAATCGTTCTTCATGATTCCATAGTTAATTTACACTGAATACCTCGTGTGGAGAAATGGGTTTGGTGATGTTGAACCCCTCTTCAACATCTGGCATTCCAACATAAATGTTCAGGTACCTACAGAAACAATGGCATAAGCAATTTCTTATAAAACATAATACAAGTACCTGTATGATTTTTCATCATGTCATTTATTAATATAAATGTTGGCATTGAATAAAGCAAATTATCATAACATTTAAAATATTACTAATACTTTGAAGAGTTCACAACTTTAAGAATGATTCCATATCAAAATTATTATTTGAACTAATATGACAAAATTATAATAAGACACTACCAAGGCTTGGTACAACCCCTGAAGCATCAACTATTGAGGAAACAATAAAATAGCAGGAAACGATGTCAACCTTCTTCATATAGAAGTTAGGATCAGGATCAAAATAAACTAGAAGGAAACGATGTAAACCTACTGCATATAGAAGTTAGATCCCCCATCACAATGAACAAGAAGGAAACGATGTAAACCTACTTCATATAGAAGTTAGGATCACCATCACAGTGCTCCACCTAGGCCTAAATGGAAGGGTGCCCCGCCCTGCCCTCCCGAAGCTCCGCCCTGCCCCTCCCAGGTCCCACCCTGCCCTTTAATTAATTAAAAAATTTATAGACATTTCATAATTTATAAATCTCTTATTACACTGTTATTAATTTATTCCTCATTGTAGACATTTAATTTGCATGGTTTAATAATAATGGAAATAATATTGTAACAATTATTAATAATATAAACATTAATATACAACAGGGAGCATTCCAGATATGACCACGCGCTCGAAAGTGCCCTTTTGACAAAATACTGCGCGCTCGAAAGTGCCCTATTCACAAAAGCCCCCCCTGCCCTTTTCAAATCCTAGCTGGAGCACTGCATCACAATAAACAAGAAGGAAATGATAAAAACCTACTTCATATAGAAGTTAGGATCAGCATCACTGGTGATCTTGTCATTGGCCTTCATTATCTCCTTGATCTGTAGAAAATATAAAACTACATTATAAAGGATAGGGATGGCTAAATCAAGTCCGTGTATCGTGTTTATCGTCCATTTGTTGTCCCATCGTCCATGTGTTGTCCCATCATCCATGTGTTGTGCCATCATCCATGTGATGTCCCATCGTCCATGTTTTGTACCATTGTCTATGTGTTGTCCCATTGTCCATGTTTTGTCCCATCATCCATGTGTTGTACCATCGTCCATGTGTTGTCCCATCGTCCATGTGTTGTCCCATCATCCATGTGTTGTGCCATCATCCATGTGATGTCCCATCGTCCATGTGTTGTCCCATTGTCCATGTGTTGTCCCATCATCCATGTGTTGTGCCATCATCCATGTGATGTCCCATCGTCCATGTTTTGTACCATTGTCCATGTGTTGTCCCATTGTCCATGTTTTGTCCCATCATCCATGTTTTGTGCCATCATCCATGTGTTGTCCCATCATCCATGTGTTGTCCAATTTTCCATGTGTTATCCCATTGTCCATGTGGTGACCATGTGTTGTCCCAAATCATTAACAGAAAAGTAAATATTTGACAGAATCTGCTTTACAACCGCTTTAAAGACAAGTTACATTAAGCAAATTTTAAAATCAGGACAAGTAAGTCAGAAATTTAGGGTTAGGACAAATGGAATTAAAATGAGAAGCTAACTACTTGACACAATATATTTTTACTGTCATCTTTAAAAACGTTAAATGATTAAAATGTGATCCCAGTTTCATTCTTTTTATAGTGAGTGTTGTGTTGCATGGACTGCTATATGTTGTACTGGAAATTTGTATATGGTCTTCTTATAGTATTTATTGAGTGTTATTGCATGCATACTGAAAATGAAGTGAATTTAAAAATATATTTATATGAAGCTCAGTGAAGGTGATTAATTTGTAAACAACACATTCTCAGACATCAAGTCAAGAGGAATGCCAATGATTCCAATTTAGGTTCGAACAGAATCAATTCAAGAACATTCTTAGTCTAAGGTCTTAAACAGATGATTGAACATTTGACCTGAGTTTCAGTTGTACTTACATCTACGTTGATGAAGTAGTTGAACGAGTCTATATGTTGCTTGACAAGTCCCTTCACCTTCAGAAATGATGGTAGCAGTTTCCATTTCTCCTGAAGTTATGGAAATACTGTTGAGAGGAAAAGTAAATACACAGAAGTAATAAGCAATTAACTTTATACATGAAATAAGTGCAGTTTTTTTTCTGATTTTGGGGAAAGGGCCTAGCCTTTACTGAGGGGAAAAAATTAAGTGAGAAAAGGCAAATTTGGGGAAAAAATGGTGCGAAACACCGGATTTTGGGGAAAATAAGGAAAGTCTTAAATAATCAATTTAACATATTTTACTGTTTTATTTCAAGGCAACAGATTATTTAATTATGCAATATTTTTCTATTTTCTACATTGGATCAGTTTAACTTATATAATTAAAGGTTTAAAAAAAAAAATGGGGGGNGGGGGGGGGGGAATGAGATCTTGGGGAAAATTCACCTGCTGAGGGGAAAAAAATCTGAGGGGAAAGGGCCGTTATTCGGCGGGTCACAAAGAAGGAAAAAAAAAACCTGAAGTGTAACATCTCTTTTATCATATACTGTTAAATAAATTCAGCCTTCAAAGCTTTAGCTTAAAATAAACAAGAGGGCCATCATGGCCCTGAAAAAGGGCCATATTGGCCCTGAAAAGCACACCCGAGTTCAAAGTACACCTGTGACCCCAATCATCAAGACTGGATGAAAAGTGTGGCTCTAGAGTGGTATCGAGCTCAGAGTTGACGACGAACTCCTAACATTGCACAATGAACAATTACATAGTGTAAGGAAGGTGAGAATAAAAGATATATCCCACAATTAAGTTATTCCATTATTACAACTCAGTCTTTACTCATTTTGTATTCCTGTAAGTTTGAATTTAATGTTTAAACCTATTTATTCAAGCTTAATTGCATCGAAAGCCAAAGATTAATTGTAATGCTCTCAAGTTCATTTCCTGAGTTGAACCACTTCTTGGTGTCTTTCATGAAGATCTGAAAACGCTCCCAACGCTGTGTAATGGGTGTTCCAACTTAATCGTTTACCTTGTCCTTTACCTTGTCCTTGCTGGCCGTTGGTGAGATAACTCATGGGTGGCCCAATTTAAATCTTTTGACAATTTGAAAGTATTTACACTATGTATTAATGTCCTGTCAAAATTAAGACGACCCTAGGATCGGCCAGTTTTTATAACTGACATTGTGTTTCAGTACCATATTCAGGCGTTGCAAGCCACATATTAAAAATTAGTCAATTTAAGAGCCGTTCTCTAAAAACAAATCGCGAAAATATGGTATACTATATTGTATTTTATGTTCGAAAGAGCAAAATATTGACAAGATTAGCGTACCTCTATTTCTTTAACAGGTGCAGAAAGGTTTTCAATGTCTATATTCTTCAAGTCACCCATGCTTCTCTGCTATAATCACTGATGTAACCGGCTTAAAATTACATCCGCATGGGCGCCGCCATTTCAATTGCGATTTTTACAAACAATATTTATCAAGTAATGTCAATATATTGCAGTATTGGTCAGACTGTTTTCTGAGTTCATAGTTTCTGTTAATAAAATGGGGAGAAAAGTAACATTGGCAACTTGCACATTGAACCAATGGGCAATGGACTTCGAAGGAAATTTATCGCGGATTTTGCAAAGTATGACAATTTATATTTTATTTTCATTTTGAATTTAATGTTGACTTGAGACTGACAGTGACATTGAGTCACACTGACTGAGCTCAAACTTATTTTCTGAAATTGCAGTCCTGTCAATTCTCACACTGTTTGAGCTTTGAATCATGCTTTTACGCGTAACTGCAAATTTCTTACGCTTCAAGAATTTGGGAAGTTTTGGGTTAAACAATTACATTTCGGTCAATTCGACATTATTTAGGCTGTTTTGGGTTTAGATTGTTGACCGTTTTGTAAAGTCTCATACAGCCTAGCTTTGTAAGTATTGGTAATCCAATGTACAGTGATTTAAATAGATTTTAAAAACGAGGTGTCAAAAGACCCCTGATCTGAAATCTGAAATTTTGAGGAATCAAGCTTAATACTGCAGGGGTCATTTTTTAGCGCAACTACAGTTATTATCCCCACGCTTTTTGAAAAGCGTGGGGATATTGTGGTTATCCCCGCCGTCCGTCCAGCCATCCGTCAGTCTGTCTGTCCATCCGTCCATCCTGGCCACTATCTCCTCCTACACTATAAGCACTAGAACCTTGAAACTTACACACATGGTAGCTATGAGCATATGTGCGACCCTGCACTATTTGGATTTTTGATCTGACCCCTGGGTCAAAAGTTATGGGGGTTGGAGTGGAGCCGGGTCAGAGATTTTCACTCTTTTTTTAATGTTATTTTACATTAACTTCTTCATTTCTACACTGATTTACTTCAAATTGATACTGAACATCTCTTATGACAATACGGTCAATCTCAACTATGCATGGCCCCATTACCAACCCTGGGGCGCCCCGTCCACATAGGCCACACCCACCAAAAATTGCCATTTACTATAATTTCTTCGTTTCTACACGGATTCACTTCAAATTGATACTGA
>VMBQ01005050.1:0-21343 GCA_007657795.1 Dreissena rostriformis | reverse complement strand
GACCTATGTGGGCAGGTTGCCCCAGGGTTGGTAATGGGGCCATGTATAGTTTAGATTGACCGTATTGTCATAAGAGAAGTTCAGTATCAATTTGAAGTGAATCGGTGTAGAAATGAAGACATTATAGTAAAAGGCAATTTTAGGTGGGTGTGGTCTATGTGGGCGGGGCGCCCCAGGGTTGGTAATGGGGCCATGCATAGTTGAGATAGACCGTATTGTCATAAGAGAAGTTCAGTATCAATTTGAATTGAATCTGTGTAGAAATGAAGAAATTATAGTAAAAAGCAATTTTGGGTGGGTGTGGCCTATGTGGGCGGGGCGCCCCAGGGTTGGGAATGGGGCCATGCATGGTTGAAATTGACCGTATTGTCATAAGAGAGGTCCAGTATCAATTTGAAGTGAATCGGTGTAGAAATGAAGAAGTTAATGGAAATAACCTAAAAAAATGAGTGAAAATCTCTGACCGGGCCCCACCCCAACCCCCATAACTTTTGACCCAGGGGTCAGATCAAAATTCCAAATAGTGCAGGGTCGCAAATATGCTGTAAACAAATTTTCTCACTTGAATACAACTGATGTTGGTGTTGGAAATTTAATTTGTGTAATATTTTGAAACAATTTAGTTTAATTTGTTTAAGTTATATTTTTCTAGCAGTGTTCACAACAACTTTAAATTTCTGTCAGTCTTTTGGTCTGACAGACTTATATTATTTGTCGGTCCGAACAAATTATTGTCAGTCCAACAAAGTAAAAGCAAATAAATTTGCAAATATATGTACTATATTGCTAAACTGTTATGAATAATTTTTATTGTATCATATATTGTAGATAGTTTCTATTGAGGCATCTGTACATGACTTTTAAAGGAATATTTATTTTAAACAACAGATAAATTTGCTTCAGATTTTCTTGTCAGTCAGTCGGACTGACAATCTGTCATCTTTTGTCAGTCCTTCACAAAATTTGTCAGTCAGGACTGATGGACTGACAGTTTTCGCAAACTCTATTTTAATAAAGCCCCATTAACACTCAAAATCAACGAATATTTCATAAAATATTTCATAAAATAAAGTTAACCTGTAAAAAAATCAGTGTTCCTTATAGTAATCACCAAAATTTCAACGCTAGATGTGCTCTGGTAACATAGATTTAACCCTTTGCATGCTGGGATATTTGTCCTCTGCTAAAATGTTGTCTGCTGAATTTCTAAAATTAGCATTTTCTTCGATTTTTTTTCTAAGACCACTATCAGAATAGCAAACAGTTTGGATCCTGATGAGACGCCACGTTCTGTGGCGTCTCATCTGGATTCAAACTGTTTGCAAAGGCCTTCAAAATCCGGTTCCAGCGCTCAAAGGGTTAACAAGATACAAAAAGATCTTTTTTATTTTATTTTGTGGTACAATATATTTCATTTTAAATGGACCTTTTCACAGATTTTAATTAATAACCAAGGCATTCATTAGCATGCTTAAGCTAAAAGTACACACAAATCTATCAAAGAGTTCTTTTTATGAAATAACTCAGTCTGCACCTTATTATTAAGTCCTATTAATTTTTCAGGTTTCCAAGAAGCTAAAGCTCTGGGAGCAAAGTACAGGCTGGGACCAGAGCTGGAAATATGGTACTGTAGAATTAGAAATAATGGAAGGATTGTCATGTATGTAAATAATAAAAGAGTCTAAGGGCTGGTGGCTATTTCATTATGGTTTGTTTAGGATCAACTTCAAGGCCACTAATAGTTATATAATTGATTGTGACAATGTAGAAAAATAGTTTCAACTGACGATCTTGAGAAACAATTGAGATATTTGTGATTCAAGCATATGTATACTGTACACTGTTAGTAAAAACAAATAAGAAGTTGCTGCTTAAAGTCAAATGTGTCTCGTAGGTTTTTTGAAGTAGCACAAATCTTTATAACTTGATATCTATTATAACGTGCCTACAATACAAACAGTTTGGTTTACAAAAAAAGCCAGAAACTCTGACAAGAACTGGAAAAGTTCAACACGCTGTCCTTCGACAGCTCTTGTTTAAAAACATTTTGACTGATTTGTCTTTATCCTATATCTCACATGATGATAATCATATACATCTATTTATTATTTTGTAGTGGTTATGGTTGTGCGGATCATTTCCACGAGAGTGACACGTTCCTGCACTGCTGGCAGGTGCTTGCAGAGTTGATACACGCCCCTGAGTGTCAGGACATCATTGCAGATGTGGGCATGTATGTATCGCAGATCTCGGTAATATGGATTTCATATGACATGATATTTTGAATGATTAAGTGTTTTAATAGTTCTGCGTGAGTGTTAACACTGCTCCAATAATTAAATGACATGCATTCCAATTTATATTTCAGTATGTCTTTGCCATATACTAGCATTGTTTTGTAAATATATTTATTTCAGTGACGTAAAAAAAATGAACACTTAAGGTGTACTGGTATTCAATTGATAGATTGCTATTTTTGTGTTGTTTTTCAGGCCAGTAATGCACAAGAATGTTGCCTACAACTGCAGGGTTATTTTTCTCAATAAGTAAGTATTGTTCATGTTCCTATTTTTCAAGTCCAAATATCTGAAATAGCTGTGTCATATGATCAATAAACTTCCATCGAGGTATCAGCAATGTTAAGAACTGGTCAAAGAGATAAGAACGTTATTTAATAATGGAAATCAATCAAATGCTTGCTCCAATCTATACACCCATAATTGCAGACAGGCAATAAATGACAAATCTGGACCATTAAGTTCCTGATTGATCAATAACCAACTGATTGAAAACATTATTGATCAGTTTGAATGTGGACTATCGTATTGATCAATGGGAATATAAAATTGAAGCCACAGTGTAAAGTTTGAGGAAGCCATGTCCTTATAATATATAAATCTATGATAACTTTAATTTTTAAAACAGATGCATTTGCATGTAGTTGCTCCTTCACACAATTTTTGTGTATCAGTTTATGTCAAGCCACATGGTGATTTATGTGTTGTTTTTTTTCAACTAACTTTTTTACTTTCATTTGCCATTTTCATTTAGTATAAGCTAACTCTTTTAAATGGCGCTTCAAACCATTTTCCTTTTGTTAACAACATGTTCTCAGAGTACTTAAATTCAATTGTAATATATACTTTTAATATTGTTTAAAGGCAATAACAATTATAAAGATTGAAAAACTGTNATACATGCAAATATCTAAAACAGAATTGTGATAGAATTGTGATATGAGCCTCATTTAACCCTTTGCATGCTGGGAAATTTGTCGTCTGCTAAAATGTTGTCTGCTGAATTTCTAAAATTAGCATTTTATTTCGATTTTTTTTCAAAGAATACTATCAGACCAGCAAACAGTTTGGATCCTGATGAGACGCCACGTTCTGTGGCGTCTCATCTGGATCCAAACTGTTTGCAAAGGCCTTCAAAATTCGGTTCCAGCGCTCAAAGGGTTAAGGGAAAACTGGGTCTAGAGTGTCATCCCTGATTAGCCTGTGAAGTCCACACAGGCTCATCAGGGACCACACTTTCTGCCTAAAGCGGCTTTTTGCTAAGAAGAGACATTCTTTAAACAAAAAATACCATAAAAGCTGAAAGTGTTGTCCCTAATCTGGGACGACACTTTACACACATGCATGAAGCCTTGTTTTCCCAGAGCACGACTCATATTTACTAATTGTCCAATCCAGAAAGATTCTATTGATCCGACCAAAGATGATTCTGTGTAATGACTTCAACTACCGCGAGACACGCTGGTTCACATCATGGAAAGGGGAACGTCAGACAGAGGAATACTACCTGCCTAGAATGATACAGGACATCAGCCAGCAGGTATGAACAAGTATACCAGTCTGCAGGTACTGAGATTTCTCAAGGTGTTTTGTACTACTAACCCTTTCCCGCTCAGAAGGAAAGAAAACGGCTATATGTAACCAGCATAAAATTAGAACAGCCTGTAAATAACTCGCAGTCTGTTCAGGTTTTATTCTGTTTTTCTACTTTTCATCAGTAGCTTAGGGTTGGAAATGAAGCCTTTAAAACTTGAATCTAGAAATGGAGGTCTTTAATTATACCCCCACAAACAAAGTTTAGGGGGGTATATAGGAGTGAGCTTGTCTGTCGGTCTGTCTGTCTGTTGGTCCGTATTGGTTGTCCGCTCTCTAACTCAAGTTGTTTTCATCCGATCTTCACCAAACTTGGTCAGAAGTTTTATCTAGATGATGTCTAGGTCAAATTCGAATATAGGTCATGCCGGGTCAAAAACTAGGTCACGGGGTCACTTAGTGCATTTTAAACATTCAGCATGTTGTCCCCTCTAATTCAAGTAGTTTTCACCCAATCTTCATTAAACTTGGTCAGAAGTTGTATCTAGATGATGTCTAGGACAAGATTAAATATGGGTCATGCCGGGTCAGAAACTAGGTCACGGGGTCACTTAGTCGCTTTAACATGCAAAATATTCTGTGTCAATGCGGCATGTGGGGGTATTCGTCATGTCTGTGACAAAGCTCTAGTTAAATTTGATTTCCCAAGGGACTACACATTCATCAAAGTGGGTATCTGATTGGTAAAGGTTTCAGATATTTAAATAAAACTTTACATATGAGTTCAGGGTCATTAAATATGGTCACTGACCGAGGGCCCAATCTTGTACCTGTAATTTAGTAGAATTATTCAATGTGCAGACTACATGTATTTATCTCTATTTTACAAGTGTGAATGTGATGTACAATGAAGGCAAACAATCATGGACCAAACTGGATTTATAAATGTCTTATTATACAGAAAATAACATTGCATGAGAAAAATTGGGGTCCGTGGCCGATTCTAGATGTATTGGACATCTCTAAATAATGGAGCGTGATATAGTGGATAGAAGTGTGTTTGTCTCTCTTTCCACTAAAGATATTTAATGAAACTCCACAAATATCTTCAAAGTCACAACATGGAGCCATTAGCCATTTCGGATGAGCACCTGTTTGTACTTTGAAATATTTAGGTTTAAGTTTAAATATACTGCAATTACTGCAGCTTATCAGTTGGAAAAAAGTACTCTCCATGCAGGGATCTGAATGATTTGGAAGGCAAAGTGGAAATCGGTTACTATAACACTTAAACTTTCTCAAGATGTTCTGTCTATTTAAATTTGCATTAAACGAAGGTTTTCTTCTTGCATTTAAATAATTTATTGAATCTTTTCATCCAAATCTATAACGTTGAAGATTGAGTGAGTTAAGTGCTCATTATACTTGCTTGTTTACTACATTTAAGCCTGTATGTTGTAATGCGCGGCTTAATGCATGTGTGTAAAGTGTAGTCCCAGATTAGCCTGTGCTTATCAGGCCAATCAGGGAAACACTTTCCCCCTAAACTGGATTTTCGCTTAGAAGAGACTTCCTTTAAGTCAAAGTTCCATTAAAGTGGAAAATGTTGTCCCTGATTAGCCTGTGCGGACATGCACAAGCTAATCTGGGACGACACTTTATGCAAATGCATTAAGCCCTGCTTTCAGCGAGCAATTCTCATATATGTATTCTTGCACTTACTGAGGTATATTTATGGTTTATTTTCTCACATTATTAGCTTTTTGAATGACCTATATAGAACACAAAACCATGTTAATTGCAGGTGAAAGTTCCGTTTGGTGATGCAGTTCTTTCAACTCTGGACACCTGCATTGGCTCTGAGATATGTGAAGAAATGTGGAATCTCCAGAGGTGTGTAGATTTCTGAATGGTGTTGCTTTTTTGAGTGTTTTTTGTCTAACAAAATTAGTTTCATAGAACAGTAACACAGCAATCAAAATTGTTGTATTTGTCTATTTATAATATGACCTGCACTTTTTTACATCCAACAATCATAGCATTTTATCTCTGCATTTTATATACAAATACAGGCAACGTCTCAAAGTTTCTATTTGAAATAAAAAAATCAAGCCTGTGTTTGTATTTACTGACAGTCTCTAATATCCTGTGTATAATACAACCTGAAGAGTGCAGACCGTCACTTATATGCTGTTAGCACACACAAGACTAATTGTGTCGTGTTCTGAGAAAACTGGGCATAAGGCATGTGCGTAAAGTGTCGTCCCAGATTAGCCTGTGCAATCCGCACAGGCTAATCAGAGACGACACTTTCCGCCTAAACTGGATTTTCGCTTAGAAGAGACTTTATTTAAACGAAAAATGTCATAAAAGCGGAAAGTGTCGTACCTGATAATCCTGTGCGGACTGCACAGGCTAATCTTGGACGACACTTTACGCACATGCATTATGCCCAGTTTTCTCAGAACGCAACACTTATATTCATTTTGGTGAAAAAAGGGTAATCATGTGGCAAAATCCCAATAACACCTAAACTTTAAAAACATAATTATTCGCCTGAAATTGACACCCGGGAAAATTGTTCCTACATTACTACTGAAATTGGAACGAAGGTCCACCTGTGTCAAAATTAGCGTAGGAACCATTGTCCATGGGAACCATTGCGGGATTCACTACAATCATAGTGGTTGCTGTTGCAGTCGTCATATTGACATGGCACTAGATGGTGTAGAGATATTCACCAATGGGAGCGGTAGCCACCATGAGCTGCGCAAAGCCTATGTCCGTGTTGACCTCGTTAAATCTGCAACCATGAAGGTAAGTTGAAGGGATTTGTATTTGCTCATCGGACGTGTTCTTGGACTTTATTCTTGTACAACTTGTGTCATCTACCAAATGTGACTTGAAAAATTGTTTATATCCCATTTTAGATATCTTTGAATATACTTTTCTTCTACCACAGCATGCTGGTCATTTTTAATTTTCAAGACAGTGAATGGGAGGAACGCCGTACTCTATCAGATAAGCCGTAGGGTTTTGCCTATTTAAAGCCTCATAAACACTCAAAATCAACGAATATTTAAAAATATGTGTTCCTTATAGCAATAGCCAAAATTTCAGCGCTAGATGTGGGTGGTAACATAGATTTAACAAGAAACAAAATGCTAGTTTTTATTTTTTTGTGGTACAATATATTCTATTTTAATTTCCCGTGATGATATCCAAACATTTGCAAACAAACGCAAGATTGGCTTTGGACAACGTCAGAAGCATGGCGTAGTTCTAATGAATAATCATTATGTTAATAATAAGCGGAGCTCAAGTGAGGACGTCCTGCGATTTAGCATGATAAAAAAGAAAAAGAGTGTGCAAAAATGAAAGTGTATGAGGGGCAATACATAACTGTGTTTATGGATCTTTAATCTTTATCTTTAATTTGGAGCCTGTGCTTTCTATTGGGTCCACTTGTTCGCTCGTAAATATTCTAATATCGTAGCTGGAAATTTAAATGGAATATATTGTCGCACAAAAAATAAAAATGAGCATTTTGTATCTCTTTAAATCTATGTAACCAGACCACATCTAGTGTTAAAACTTTGGCTATTGCTATAAGGAATATTGATCTTTTATGGGTTAACTTTATCTTACAAAATATTCGTTGATTTTGAGTGGTAATGGGGCTTTAATGAACAGTCGCCCCAATATGATTCAGACCCCCCCCCCCCAGGCAGGCAACTGGCAGCTTTCCAGAGTTATATTTGATGCACATGTGTATGAAGATTGTTATATACATGTATTACTTAATTACAAGGTGCTGTATTTGTAGTGTACATGTTTATATTTGATAAAGTTTAAACATAATAGTTGGTGAAAGGGTTGTGAAAAATGTAATCATGCGCTTACAACTGAGTCTGGTTTTCTGATTGTAATAGTGTTAAAATACACATTGTGGTGCATTCTTAATCATATTAGAGCTCATTGCTTTCAATTTGGGAGATGCCCAATATGTCTAAGCAATTTGGGAAATTCCTCTTATCAATTTTGGGAAAAAATGACTTTATTTTCAATTGGGAATTTGCTTTGCAGTGTGGGGGCTGCTACGTGTTCTGCAACCTGATGGGATGTGACGGGGAGAGAGTGTTCTACGATGGTTGCTCCATGATTGCTGTTAATGGCAAGATTGTCTGTCAGGGGCCACAATTCACATTGAAAGACGTGGTAGGTTTTATGGGTCCTGTCTTATTAAACATCAAACAACAATTGAGCCTTGCTCTGGGAAAAAAAGATCTTGAATGCTTGTGCTAAAAGTGTTGTTCTTTATTAGCCTGTGATGTCTGCCCAGGCTAATCTGGAATGTCACTTTCTGCCTAAATTGGATGTTTGCTAGGAAGAGACTTCCTTTAAACAAAAAAAACACCATACAAGCGGGAAGTGTCGTCCCTGATTAGCTTTTGCAGACTGCACAGGTTAATCTAGGACAACACTTAATGCACAAGCATTAAGCCCTGTTTTCGCAGAGCGCGACTCAAATTTATTCTGTTATTTTGTTTGTTTCCAGCATATTGCATGAAGAAAAGCCATGAGAAAGATACAAATGAAATTAATACAATTATGAAGTTAAATAACCATGGGACTGGTATTGCTTCGTTACGATGAGGCTTCATCCAAAACATTATCCTAAGGCAGTAGGTTTTTAGCTTATGTGATAGTGTGATGTCTGGCGTCCGTCGTGCGTGCATGCGTGCGTGTGTCAACAATTTGTTTGTGTAGACAGTAGAGGTCACAGTTTTCATCCAATCTTTATGAAATTTGGTCAGAATGGTTATCTTGATGAAATCTGGATTGGGATTGTATTTGGGTCATCTGGGGTCAAAAACTAAGTCACTAGGTCAAATCATAGTAAAACCTTGTGTAGACAATAGAGGTTACCGTTTCCATCAGATCTTTATGAAACTTTGTCAGAATGTTTATCTTGATGACATCTGGATTGGGATTGTATTTGGGTCATCTGGGGTCAGAAACTAGGTCACTAGGTCAAATCATAGAAAAACCTTGTGTAGACAATAGAGGTCATAGTTTTCATCTGATCTTAATGAAATTTGGTCAGAATGTTCATCTTCATAATATCTGATTTCGGATCGTATATGGTCCATCTTGGGTCAAAAATTATGTCATCGGGCCAATTCTAGTAAAAGGTGAGCGATTCAGGGCCATCATGGCCCTCTTGTTTAATAAGATAGGCCCTAGGACCTTCGCTTACATTAACTGAAATTGCGAAATGTTATGCTGTTGTAAACAACTGTTTAACTGTTTTAGCAGTAGATCACAATGTTAATTGCTGGATATATATGGTAATACCAAGGAATGATCCATCAAATAAAAACAATCTTTGTTGAGTAAACCAATATACTAAATAGACTCAATAAAAGGCTTCAGTTACAATGAAGAAAAAACTAACATGCTGCATATACATACATTTTGGCTAATTTACCAATAACACTCACATATTTGTCTAATTTCAGACCGTAAATGTAGCTACAATAGATCTTGAAGATATCAGGGCATATCGAAATGCTGTCAGGAGTTTCTGTGAGCAGGTAATTGTCAGGAATATTTGAGCCACGCTGTGATATAAACGGGGCCTAATGCATTTGCATCTCTTCCAAATGAAAAACCAGTCTTGGTGGAGAGCGTTGTCTCTGATTAGCCTCTGCGGCCTGCAAAGGCTAATCTGGGACGGGACGTTATGCACATGCATTAAGCCCCATTTTCCCAGAGTGTGACTCATATTGATAACATATAATGTTTATAATCATCACATTTGTTAATTAAATAGGTAAAAAATGTATAATTGCAATCACATAAGATTTATAGGACTTTGCTTATCCCCTGATTGTTTTTCAAGCATTTGTGCCTCTCTTTGAAGAAGCGCACTAGTCAGTTTGTCAGTTGGTTGGTCTGTTAGTTGAATGGTTGGTCCGTAGACTGTTTTCACATGATATCTAGAGAACACTGCGACTAACCATCATGCCAATGGGTTTGTTGGTTTCGTAGAAGGAAAGAAAGACACCTTTCAATATATAGGTCAACAGTTCCAAAGTCAAGGTCATAGTGGCTTGTAACATAAAATGTGTTTACTCATGACACCTAGACAAAGCTTTGACTCACTGTCATCCAGATTGCTATTCTTGGTATTTGGGGGAAAAAATGAAGGTGCCTGCATATTTTTTGTTCAACAGGTCAAGGTTCATAGGGGCTTGTAACAGAGAGCAGGCATGTATATTAACTTTCTGTAGTTATCTTTTGCCTTAGATAGTTAAGCTGCTTTGAAGGTCTCATAACTTGTTACTCGCTACGTTTAGAACTCACGTGCCCCTGCTTTCCCTCGGATACACGTGGACTTCGCTCTGTCTGGAGATGACTACTTCTTGCCAGTGTCAAAACCAATCGAATTTCAATTCAACTCTGCAGAGGAAGAAATAAGGTATGTTTAAGACATTTTTATTTCCCTTCTTTGAAGATTGCTACATAAAGAAATCACAGTGTATGTGTGTCCGTTTGTCTGTTTGTACGACTGTTCAAAGTTTCCTGTCACAGCCAAATATTAATGTTTTTTTTAAATATCTTGGCACAAATGTCCACAATCATTATACAATGTTTTGCTTATAACACCTCTCTCACTATCTCAAAGGTAAAAGAGACACTTAAAGTTCCAAAATCAAAAATATTGTCTCAGTCATAACTTTGCCATGTATTAATGGATCTTAAAATAACTTGGCACAAATATTCACCATCATAAGACAAAGTGTCGCACATAAAACCCGTCTCCCAGCCTCAAGAGTCATGGTCGCATTTAGAAGTCAAAGGTTTAATTAGGCAAGGTCAAATTTCCTGTATCAGCCATAATTTTGCCATATAATGATAGATTTTGAAATAACTTGGAACAAATGTTCACCATCATAAGACAAAGTATTGAACATAACACCCCTCTCCCTACCTCAAAGTTCAAGGTCACACTAAGAGGTCCAATGCCAAATTTTTCAATAAAACAGCTTTACAATTTCTGTCTCAGCCATAAGTTTGCCATATACTGATTGATTTTGAAATAACTAAAGGAAATGTAAACCATCATGAAATGTCATGTGTAACAACTGTCTACTTTCCTTAAAGGTCAAGGTCACATTTAGAGGTCAAAGATAACATTTGGCCATAAAACAGCTTGAATTTATTAGTCTCAGTCATAACTTTGCCATGTACGGAATATTTTTGTAATAACTTGGCACAAATGCAATCCATCATTAGGTGACATATCCGGTGGAAACTTGTCTTGCTACTTCAATGGTCAAGGTCACACTAAGAGTTCAAAAGGCAGATAAAACCATGTTACTCTTGCTAGACTGATACTTCTTTTCTGTAACTTTGTTATTCACCATGCTATTTATAAATAATTGACCACTAATGAATATCACAAGGAGATGCCATATTATGTGAAGAACTATTTAGCCTACCTCAGAGGTCACACATGGAGGTCAAAGATCAAATTTTGCTAAAAAGCAGCTGGTCCTGGCTGCAACTTTGCCATTCATCATGCAATTTTAAGATAACTTACCACCAATGACTACCAAAAGGAGACGCAGTGTCACCTGTCTCAAAGGTCTAGATCATACTTAGAGGACAAAGGTCAAATTAAACAATAATCAGCTGGTTTCTTTGACATAAGCGGAATTTTAAACAATTAGTAGGATCAAATGAACACACTGTGTAAGATTGGTTCTGGGCTAAGTTTACAACAAAATATAGTTATAGTATTTATATGAGCAGTAAACAAGGTTATAAAATTAATATTTCTTAATATTGCAGTCTTTTGAATATACTTATGTGTAAGGATTCTCACATTTTATTTACATTTGTATTTAAGTGATTAATTCTGGGCTTAGTGTGAGGTTCAAGGCGTCATATAATTAGGGATGACACATTCCACTTCTTATTTTTTTTTAAACAGTTTTTTCTAACCGAAAATCCACTTAGGCGGAAAGTGTCTTCCCTGATAAGCCTATGCAAACTGCACAGGCTAATCTGGGACGACATTTTACTAACATGCATTACGCCAAGTTTTCTCAGAACGTGGCTTATCTTATGCTTATTAGGTTATAGTAGTTAACTTTAAACTGTTGCTGCATTTACAGTTTGGGTCCTGCCATTTGGCTATGGGACTACCTACGTCGCAGTGGACAGGGCGGATTCTTCCTGCCCCTGAGTGGGGGCATAGACAGCTCTAGCACTGCCTGTATCGTCTACATCATGTGTAACCTCATCTGTGAGGAGGTGAACAAGGGAGGTAAGAGAGTGAGAAAGGGAGTCGAGAGAGAAAGGGAGGTAAAGAGTGAGAAAGTGAGTTGAGAGAGAAAGGGAGTTGAGAAAGAAAGGGAGGTAAGTGAGAGAAAGGGAGATAAGAGAGTGAGAAAGGGAGTTGAGGGAGAAAGGGAGGTAAGAGAGAGAAAGCTAGGTAAATGAAACAATTGAATTATGGAACAATCAACTTTTATTTATTACTAAAGAAATAACGCATCATTTATCATTGATTTATGAGTATCTCCACGATTTTCAAGTCTTAACGAGTCTTTTGTATTACTCCCCCAGATGCCCATGTGTTGTCCGATGTACGGCGGGCAGTGAGTGACCCCAGCTACTACCCCAGTGACCCTAGGGAGCTAGTAAGCAGGCTCTTCATTACGTGTTACATGGGCTCAGAAAACTCATCTCAAGAAACCAAGTCACGGGCTGCAGAACTGGCAAAACAGATTGGCAGGTGGGGTATCTAGCGTTTGCCTGAATAAAAAAAATATAATAACTTGTGTTAGTTTTATTTATACCCTGACTAATTCAGATGGTAGACTTGAGTTTTGTTGTTTGCATTTTTTTTCCAAAGGAGATGCCTTGTCTGACAGTCCACCACAGATACTGTAAAATTATTATTATTGGTGGGAAATTAAATTTTGTTGATTTTATATGTTGACCAATCCATGTATTTAACACAAACACATTGGAAAATGAGAGACGCAAATTCCTAAAAAAAAATACCCCAAATCAGAAATCCATGAATTTAAGTGTCTGCCAAAAAAGTTATTTTTTGAAAACACGAAATTTCATGCCGATGAATGTAAATTATTCTACAGTAATACATCATGTACATGTACATCTAAGACTGAGCTCTTATTAAGCTTGATTGTATGTCATCAGTTTTCATTAACATAAATACCATATTTCTTACACAATTTGTCCTCTAGATTTAGAAATATTTCATAATTTTTCTTGTACATTATATATACATTTCACTGGCTTACATCCTTAGTTATGTGGTAAATCATTCAAATGACAATAGCCTTATTTCAGCCTACTTCTGATGTTCATTTGTTTAACCCTTTGAGCGCTGGAACCGGATTTTGAAGGCCTTTGCAAACAGTTTAGATCCAGATGAGACGCCACAGAACGTGGCGTCTCATCAGGATCCAAACTGTTTGCTATTCTGATAGTATTCTTCGAAAAACAATCGAAGAAAATGCTAAATTAAGAAATTTAGCAGACAACATTTTAGCAGACGACAAATTTCCCAGCATGTAAAGGGTTAAAGGATAATATAGTTGAGCCTCGCTCTAGGAAAACTTAGCTAAATGCATGTGTGAAAAGTGTTGTCCCTGATTAGCCTGTGCAGACTGCACAGGCTAATAAGGAACAACACTTTACACCTAGAATGGATTTTTGTTAACAAGAGACTTACTATGTACAAACAATTCCATAAAAGTGTGGTCCCTGATTAGCCCGTGCCGATTGCACAGGCTAATAAGGAACAACACTTTACACCTAGAATGGATTTTTGTTAACAAGAGACTTACTATGTACGAACAATTCCATAAAAGTGTTGTCCCTGATTAGCCGGTGTGGATTGCACATGCTAATCTGGGATGACACTTAATGCACATGCCGTTAGCCCCAATGTCTCAAAGGGGGCTAAATTATAATGTTTTTTTGACCACTACTGACTTTCTAACAGCTTCCACCTGGCTGTTGTCATTGACGCAGCAGTGGCTGCAGTGGTGGGTGTTTTCACAGCGGCCCTGAAGCTGGTACCCAAGTTCAAGGCTCATGGGGGTGGGCTCCGGGAAAACCTGGCACTGCAGAACGTACAGGTGAGGGCTTTGAACAGGGCACCGGTTCACATTGCTGACAGAATCAGAAGTGCTGATCAGTATTGCATTCAGGGAGCAGCTGCATAGTTTGGATAGGATAAAATAAAATATCAAAAACTTACAGATGCTCAATATTTGTTTAACTTTCATACAAGCAATGTGCTTTCCAAACCTGTATGAAAATTAATGGATAATAACAGTTTAATAGACTATAATTTCTTAAAGCCGAAGAACTTTTAAACATGCCTTGGCGAGATCTTATACCCAAGATAGGCAATCAGCTGAAAGAAAGAATGAAAGAAAGCTCTGAACAATTTACACAGACAAAACAATTTATCTGGAGTAACAATAAAAATAATTTTAATCGATTGTAGAATGTGTTATGCAACATTAACTTTGATTTTCAGTGTGTTTGCTTTGTGTTTTAAACATAAACATTTAATAAATAAGAGAAAATCAGTTCACATTTTCTAATGAAAGTCAAGAAGAGCAATATAACAGGAATGAGAATAGAAGACTGCTATGCTGTTTTGTTTTACTGTTAATCCTTGATCTCTCAGATACACATTTGAAGGGTTTGTAGTTGCTTACAAAGTTAAATTAAGTTATAGACCTTTCTGTCTAGATTCAAGTTTTAAAGGCTTTATTTCCAAGCCTAAGATACTGATGAGCAGCAAGCAGAATAAAACCTGAACAGACTGCGAGTTACTCACAGGCTGTTCTGGTTTTTATGCTGGTTGCATATAGCCACTTTCACTTTGAAAGGGTTAAAGTTCTTGTATTGTTGGTAGGCCCGTGTGCGTATGGTTGTGGCGTACCTGTTTGCACAGCTGACATTATGGGCGCGCGGTCGACCAGGGGGATTACTGGTCCTTGGGTCTGCAAATGTGGACGAGGCGTAAGCAGCATTTTATTTGTGTGTATTGATTATAATAATATAATAATCAAAATGGTATGTTTTTTCTGGTTTTTCTTTTGCAATAAGAAATAAAATTTGCACATTCTATAACAATTGACTTATTAAGAATATTTATTTTATAAAGGCAATTAAAAATAAAGAATTTAAACTTTGCGGCAATAAAGTAATAAGTGTTACAATTTCTATTCCTCTTTTGATAATGAGCCTATTTAAGATGAATTTGAGTTGCTCTCTAGGGAAATCAGGCTTGATGCATGTGCAGTCCCCACAAGCTTATCAGGGACAACACTTAAGCTTTAATAGTATGTTTCCTTTAAAGAAAGTCTGTTCTTGAATAAAATCCAGTTTAGATGTAATTTGTCTTCCCTGATTAGCCTATGCAGACTGCAATGAATAATCATTGATGCTTTATGCACATGAGTTAAGTCCCCCAGAGTGCGGCTTACTGAAGAAAAGTTCTTCTTATACTAAGATGGAGAAGCGCCTTTCCCTGTTTCAGGCTGCGTGGTTATATGACAAAGTATGACTGCTCCAGTGCCGACATAAACCCTATCGGAGGCATCAGCAAGACTGACCTGCGTGCCTTCATCAGATACTGCACTGACAAGCACAGGCTGACTGCTCTTGAAGGGTAGGCTGTTATTGACAAGTACAGGCTGACTGCTCTTGAAGGGTAGGCTGTTATTGACAAGTACAGGCTGACTGCTCTTGAAGGGTAGGCTGTTATTGACAAGTACAGGCTGACTGCTCTTGAAGGGTAGGCTGTTATTGACAAGTACAGGCTGACTGCTCTTGAAGGGTAGGCTGTTATTGACAAGTACAGGCTGACTGCTCTTGAAGGGTAGGCTGTTATTGACAAGTACAGGCTGACTGCTCTTGAAGGGTAGGCTGTTATTGACAAGTACAGGCTGACTGCTCTTGAAGGGTAGGCTGTTATTGACAAGTACAGGCTGACTGCTCTTGAAGGGTAGGCTGTTATTGACAAGTACAGGCTGACTGCTCTTGAAGGGTAGGCTGTTATTGACAAGTACAGGCTGACTGCTCTTGAAGGGTAGGCTGTTATTGACAAGTACAGGCTGACTGCTCTTGAAGGGTAGGCTGTTATTGACAAGTACAGGCTGACTGCTCTTGAAGGGTAGGCTGTTATTGACAAGCACAGGCTGACTGCTCTTGAAGGGTAGGCTGTTATTGACAAGTACAGGCTGACTGCTCTTGAAGGGTAGGCTGTTATTGACAAGTACAGGCTGACTGCTCTTGAAGGGTAGGCTGTTATTGACAAGTACAGGCTGACTGCTCTTGAAGGGTAGGCTGTTATTGACAAGTACAGGCTGACTGCTCTTGAAGGGTAGGCTGTTATTGACAAGTACAGGCTGACTGCTCTTGAAGGGTAGGCTGTTATTGACAAGTACAGGCTGACTGCTCTTGAAGGGTAGGCTGTTATTGACAAGTACAGGCTGACTGCTCTTGAAGGGTAGGCTGTTATTGACAAGTACAGGCTGACTGCTCTTGAAGGGTAGGCTGTTATTGACAAGTACAGGCTGACTGCTCTTGAAGGGTAGGCTGTTATTGACAAGTACAGGCTGACTGCTCTTGAAGGGTAGGCTGTTATTGACAAGCACAGGCTGACTGCTCTTGAAGTGTAGGCTGTTATTGACAAGTACAGGCTGATTGCTCTTAAAGGGTAGGCTGTTATTGACAAGTATAGGCTGACTGCTCTTAAAGGGTAGGCTGTTATTGACAAACACAGGCTGATTGGTCTTGAAGGGTAGGCTGTTATTGACAAGTACAGGCTGACTGCTCTTGAAGGGTAGGCTGTTATTGACAAGCACAGGCTGATTGCTCTTGAAGGGTAGGCTGTTATTGACAAGCACAGGCTGATTGCTCTTGAAGGGTAGGCTGTTATTGACAAGTACAGGCTGATTGCTCTTGAAGGGTAGGCTGTTATTGACAAGTACAGGCTGATTGCTCTTGAAGGGTAGGCTGTTATTGACAAGTACAGGCTGATTGCTCTTGAAGGGTAGGCTGTTATTGACAAGTACAGGCTGATTGCTCTTGAAGGGTAGGCTGTTATTGACAAGTACAGGCTGATTGCTCTTGAAGGGTAGGCTGTTATTGACAAGTACAGGCTGATTGCTCTTGAAGGGTAGGCTGTTATTGACAAGTACAGGCTGATTGCTCTTGAAGGGTAGGCTGTTATTGACAAGTACAGGCTGATTGCTCTTGAAGGGTAGGCTGTTATTGACAAGTACAGGCTGATTGCTCTTAAGGGGTAGGCTGTTATTGACAAGCACAGGCTGACTGCTCTTGAAGTGTAGGCTGTTATTGACAAGCACAGGCTGACTGCTCTTGAAGTGTAGGCTGTTAGTGACAAGTATAGGCTGACTGCTCTTGAAGAGTAGGCTGTTAGTGACAAGTATAGGCTGACTGCTCTTGAAGGGTAGGCTGTTAGTGACAAGTATAGGCTGACTGCTCTTGAAGAGTAGGCTGTGATTGACAAGTACAGGCTGTTTTGTATGTTAATTTTTATACATAAATATTTGTAAATATTGTTCAGTGTCCAAAAACTAATAGTTATTACGTTAGTCTCAATTTAAATAATCAACAACTGTGATTTTATTTTTACATTTTTATTTAGCTTATTTCCATTTGTAAAATATTTAAGGTAAAGTCTGAGATAGATCTTAAGACTGTTTGTATTGCTGGGGCCTGTTTCTTGTTTAAGGATCTACTCAGCCCCACCCACTGCAGAGCTGGAGCCCCTGGTAGACGGACGTCTGGCGCAGACAGATGAGGTAACAGGGTCGCCAATGTAACAGGGTTGCCAAGGTTACATAGTTGCCATGGTAACAGGGTTGCCATGGTAACTGGGTTTCCGAGGTAACTGGGTTGCCGATGTACACGGTTGCCAAGGTCACAGGGTTGCCAAGGTAACAGGGTTGGCGAGGTAACTGGGTTGCCGAGGTAACTAGGTTGCCGAGGTTACAGGGTTGCCGAGGTAACTGGGTTGCCGAGGTAACTGGGTTGCCGAGGTAACAGGGTTGCTGAGGTAACAGGGTTGCCAGTTTATCAGAGTAGCAAATCAAGTTCAACTCTTTGCCTTTCATGCATGATATGTGTAGTCAAGTGAAGGGTTAATCCGATATAAAGATTGTGAACCATATTTGTAGTTTTTTGGCTATATTTTACAGTATTTTAGTGGCTTTGAAGTTACTTACTGCCGTCATGATGTAGTGAAGTTAATTAGTTATATTGGAGAAAACAAAAACACTAACCGACAATTACTTACTATTAAAAGATAAGCTCACAAGGAATTGGACTTAAAATTATCAAGTAGGTTTCTGTTTCAATTTGACATAAATACATGAACATAAGATTATTGAATGTATTTAGCATTTAATTGCATAATCCAAACTTAAATAAAACATAGCATCATTAAAAATTGTTGACAAAGAATAAACACATGCTTGGTACTGTATGTAAATTATGTTCTATTAATGTACTTATGTTTATAATAGAAAGGCACCAACAATATTATGGCAAACAATTACCTTAACCTACATGAATGTTCCTAGAATGAGTTATTTCCTTACCATTTCTTTGTCTCAATTTTTACTGTTATTTTGCTTTTTCCAAGGTAGGTAGGAAAATGCTTCAGAATCCAAATATATGATAAGTTGCATGTTTTCTGCAGGATGACATGGGCATGACATATGCCGAGCTGTCTGTGTATGGAAAGCTCCGAAAACAGAATGGCTGTGGCCCGTACAGCATGTTCACCAAGCTACTCAACACTTGGGACTGGCTCACACCAGAACAAGTGAGACACTGTAGTGGATTTTTGGACATTTCATATACCATTTTATGTAAAAATAATAACTATTTTATTTCAATTTTGTAAGAATCTGTAGGTTTTTACCTGAAGAAATCAGTTAACAATAAATATACAAAAAGGAAACAGCCGAATTGATTAATGTTCCCTCAGGCTATTGCTTGATATGGATCCTGAAATATTACTTAAATTCAGGTTGCAGACAAAGTAAAGCACTTCTTTCGATGCTACTCCATGAACCGTCACAAGATGACGACCCTCACGCCGAGCTACCACGCGGAGACCTACAGTCCAGACGACAACCGCTACGATCATCGACAATTCCTGTACAATGTGGCCTGGCCTTGGCAGTTCAACTGTATCGATACACAGGTATGGGTATATGGATACACAGGTATATGGGCATATGGATACCCATGTATATCATTATATCAATACACAGGTATAGGGGTATATCAATACATAGGTATATGGGTATATCAATACACAGGTATATGGGTATATCAATACACAGGTTTATGGGTATATCAATACACAGGTATATGGGTATATCCATACTCAGGTTTATGGGTAAATCAATACACAGATATATGGGTATATCGATACACAGGAATAGATATATATATATATTCCATTGATTCTTTATGATCTCAGTTTTAATACTTAACAAAGGATTTTTTCCACATAAACCTTGCCTTGCAACGCATCAATAATCAATTGTTTGTTGTTCATTTAACAAAGATAATGCAAAAAGGATTTAAACATAATCTTATAAATTCTTTGAAATTAAAATGATAAGTATACTGTATTGCTCCTTTTGGGACTTCTTTCTGCATTGTTAATGAGTGGTTTTAAAACTATTATTTATTTGTAAATAGTTTTATGTTATAAGTTGCTTCATACCAGTTTTTGTAGAAATTGTTGTGCTGATTTTAAAATTGACCTTAAGGTCAAGAGGTTACAGAAGGTGTCGTCTGCTCAAAAAGAGCACCATGGTTCCCTGTCTACTAAACCAAATGAGGCAACCAGTCAGAACCAGTCTGCAGCAGGGAATGCAAAGGGAGGCAACAACCAGTCCAATTTCACCCCAGGTGTAATGGTTGCCTTGACAACTGAGGCCCAAGACTACCAGCCCTTGGAAACAGCAAAAAGTTGGTCGAACACACCGATAAATGGGTCACTGTTGGACAACATATGCAGGAAGTGTCCAGAACTTCTGACCACTGGAAATGTCTCTTTTCCGGAAAGCAAGAGGCCAAGGTTGTCGGTTGCTATGGTTCCAACTGTAGTGTAGGGGTGTGATGATAATAATGCTAGTCATTAATCAAAATAAAACATTCAGATCTAGTATATTTTGTATATTTTGAATTTGTATAACAGGGTACCGGTACTTGTATTTTGCATAACCTGCAAAATTGCAATGGAAATTCTCCCATTTACCATTCTTTGCATAAGAAAGAAATTAAGAATGTTTAAAATATTCTAACATGATATTGAATAGTTGTGAAATCCAGATCCCCATACATTGTTGAAAGGTTTAAATATTTAGAATCAGTTAGATTTCTGTTGTTGTGTACCATAGGCAAAATGAGTACAATGAGCTTAATATAAAGCAAAGCTGACTTACATAGTTAAGAGTTTAATTGTAGTAATCATTCTTCCATGTCTAACATATTATGAATAATTTCCCAAAATGTTGTATATAGTGGAGTACAAAGGAATAATGTTGTTGATACCAGTTTTACTTTGTTTATTGCGGAATTCACAGATTGTTCCCATGTCATTGTTATTTTGCAAAGTAAAGGTTTTTTTTTTCAGTTGCTTTTTATAAGATGTATTTTTATATGATAAGATATTGTCTTGATATGTAGAATGTTTCCATATCATCTGTGACTCCCTAAATAACATTCCATTTCATGTGAATCTGTTCCAAAATACAGAAAAACACTCCTAGAAAAAAGCGTGTTGTTCCCACCTCATCCATTATGCACTGCATACAGTAAGTCCTAAATGAGACATGTCTGAATAACAGACAATCAACATTAAAATAAATGCCATTTTTTTATACAGCTACAGGTACAAAGATCGAATCCCCTTTTTTGCTCTTTTGCTGTTAACAAGACTGTTCAAACACCAGATTGTCTATTCACCATGACTCTTAATTTGATTGTGCTAACTCCATCAGTATTAATATCTGTACCATTAATAATGTCAGTGAAGATGACATTTAACTAATGCATGGTTAATTGATTTATATATTGTCAGCCAAATTAAGCAATATGTTCAATTAATTTTCAATTAAAGAGTATGATTTTTTTGCTGGGATGTTAAAGGTTATAACATTTTTGAGTACTTTATTTGAAAGGTATGATTTCAAACTTTTCTTAAAATTTTAATTATTTTACATGGCAAAGTTTATGTATATACATAATTAAATTCTCACTATATACCTTGTTAATACATATCTTATGTGTTGTATTTGAATATTGTTAAATGGCAAAATGTTAGTTTTTGTGATATATACACTGGTGGTAAATAAAAGAAAAAGCCTTTGCGCATTCAAGAAGTCATTTTTTTT